>JABUQX010015962.1:0-2500 GCA_015478945.1 Trachelipus rathkii | reverse complement strand
TACTTCTCATAATAGCCTCTAAATAATTTCATAATCCGATTATGCGATACTATAGGAATAAAAGCTCTATTCCATAACTCGGTCAGCTTTAAAGAAATGATCTCACCTATTTCACCCAATGTTTTAATTTCAGAGGCATGTCATAACCACATGAAAAACTTCATTATGTCTTCATAAGTAGGTAAAACACTGGCTTTTAGCCGTCTTGGGGACCCCAAAACAATAACTCACAGTTTTCTAGTCTCTAAAACTGATGAAATTGACGGCCGGCGTAGTCGTCATATTTTAGGCCGTAAAGATTCAAACGATGGTATTATAAGATTAACATAAATCAAATAAACAATTAAACAATAAAACAAGTGCTACCGATACTAAAACTCGACTCACAATGATGACAAATGAGAAATGAAACAAGCTGGCAGTTAGTTATGCATGCGTATCAGAAAGGCGCGAAACAGTGGTGGGGAAGTTAAAAGTGTTTCGTGCATTATGAAAATATTAAAGAATTATAAATGGAAATTGTTGTAGCAACTAGCAACAGAACAAGTTTATCTAGGTTGACCAAATTTTTGTGGTTACATGTATGCACTAAAACGTACATTTTACGTACTATTACAATTACATTAAATATTAGTATGCCCAGTGGCAACTATAATTCCTGTCACAGTATTAGAAAATTGTTGCATATTTTCAAAAACCCATTACAATCAAACCTCTTGGGGCACCGGTAATAATTGTCGTACATCTCCCAAATTTTAAGGGTAAAGCATACATATCAAAAGGCAACTTTTCCGCACTATTACGTTTTGAAAAAAAATATATCACTTTTTTTCGTTCCACCCTATTCAGGATGGGGAGATAAAATGGTTTTAAAGGATTTATTGAAGGCTAATAAGGAGTTTTTTAGTTTTTTTTTGTGAGTAAGGTGTAGGTGTTTTGTTCTTTCAGAAGGTCATTACATTTTATTAAATAATCTGCTTTATTTAGTATAACTATATTGTTCCCCTTATCTGCTCTGCTAATAACTATGTTGTCATTTCTTTTAAGGGATGAGAGGGCTGAATAAATTTTTTTTGGAAAATTTTCTTGCTTTTGTATGTTGAAATATTGATGCGGTAAGTAGGCCCTTCAGAAAGTCATTATTACATGATCTATCTGAGTCGATCTTAGCCCACTTGTCAAAATCTATGAAAAATTTGTTAAATGGTTCATTATAGTGTAAACCAAAAGACACACCATACCCCAATAGCACTTTTTCCTCCTGGTTAAGGATATAATCAGATTTGTTGTTTATGATTTCAGGTAGTGAATTTTTTGTCCACGGACTATTGTTATATAATATATTGAATTTTCTGTTTAGTTGTTGGTTTTTCTGGTTTATCACTCTACGTTTTTTCATATGTGCGGAATCTATCATATCTGTAAGTTGTTGAAGGGAATCAGGGTATTCCATATACCATGCACTCTGGAAAATTTTAAATAGTTTATTGCTCCGTTTAAAGGCCAGCTTAACCTCAACCTTTACCTCGTCGACGCGTTGAACCAAGATGTGTCTATATATATCTGGAAAAGGGGACGATGAATAGTTTCGTATACTTCTAGGTATCAAAAACTTCGGGATTATCAAATTTATACTATAATATATATATACTATATTATATATATATATATATTATAATATATATATAGGCATCTTTGATTGAATTTGATTATCAGCTTCCAGTTAAGCTTAAGCCGATTTTATTTTAAAACTCTACTAAATCGAACACAATGAACAGCAACGCCTCATAGTGTTAAAAGATTGAACTTTTTTTCTAATTAGTTAGTTTATTGACAATAATGGAAGTTAAATAAATTACTATATAAGTTTAGTTAAATGGAAAGTGAAATAAATTAATAACAAGTTTAGTGAGGCATTAAATTACTAATTTATTTATTGTTTGCTTAAACACGATCACCAAATGAAGAAAATCTTCATTGGAATTTGTTTTTTAATATTTCTTCGGTTTTAAAAGCTTTATTACATGCTTAAATTTTCAACCAAAATTTGTGAAATTTTTTGTTCTTTACAGTTATAATTTTCTTGAAACAATGAAGGGAAACAATTTTAATCTGATGGTTTCACAAAACATTTTAACACGAAACTGATTGGCAGTGAAAATTTTTTCATACGTATGAATTTATTAGTTCAAAATATTTAGTACAATAATAATAATAATAATAATAATATAATAATATAAAATAATAATATAATCCTAGTACTATTAATAATAATAATAATAAAAATCTTAAAAAAAATTGAGAAGAATGGGAATTATAATAATAATGATACTAATAATAATAATAAATAATTATAATAATAATCAATAATAAAATAATAATATTAATGAATAATAATAATAATATAATAAATTAATAATAATAATAAAATAATCTATTTTATTTTTTAGCAATTTTATTTAGTCAATTAACTTATGCGAGTAAGGTTGAGGTAAGGTCA
>JABUQX010015961.1:45000-50449 GCA_015478945.1 Trachelipus rathkii | reverse complement strand
GGAGGAGGAATGCGAATCGTCCAAGGTGTTGAGTTAGGGGGAAATGGTAAGGCCGAAGAAGATTGGGAACCTTTCAGTTGGAAGAGTTTAGCAACAGAGCGCATCAATCGAATAGAGGGGCAAAAGATGTTTTTACAGAAATTGTTTAGAGATGTTTTTTTGGCAGAGGCCAGAAAGTATGTTGTTAGTAGGAGAATCCAACGGTAGGTTAGCGCAACTTCGTTTGATTGAAAGCCCTTTGCTCGTCGAAGAGTATCCCTGCAACGATTTCGGGGTGAAGGATGACATTAGAATGAGCGATAGGATAGCTAGAGCATTTCAACTTCCGATACGCGCTGTCTCTAGCCTGAATGGCCAGGACAAGCACGATCGAACCATGGATTATGGAAGGAGAAGAAAGATTTAGTCGAAGAAGGAATGAACCTGCTCATCCCGTCAACGATTAACAGCTTCCTCTACCTTAGTGGCAGATAGCCGAGCGTCCATGCAGAGTCAATAGCCATCATTCCAATTATAAGTTAGCGTAGTATACGCGCAAAGCCCACAGATAAACCTGATAAAAGTATTAGAAATATACTTTTGAGGCAGGATGAAGCTGTAGGATATGACAAAAGTTTAAATTAGAGATATAGATTGTGGGTCAGATTTACCAATGGAGCGAAATGGTGTATTTATAGAGAGAAGGACTAGTGGGGTGAAACATAGGTCAAGTGTTGATTTAAATGGTTGGATTAAAGAGTAGTTTGTGGAATAGAAAACAGTGTGTACACTAAATGGCAATAAATCATTTCATGGGTAATAGTGAAGAGTGGTGTCCCACAAGGGTTTCAAAGCTGGGGTTACTATTGTTCCTCCATATATATAAGTGATTTAGACCCAGGGACTTAAAATGCAAGGTTTCTAATTTGCAGATTGATACCATAGTGGCCACCTCAGTTAGGAAAAGTGAAGGATGTATAAAGATTTCAAAATGATCTTGAATAAACTTCTTGGGTGGACAGATATAGTGGCAAATGAATTTTTATAGTAAAAATTGTAAAGTTCTTTCACCTAGGTTCTCAAATAAAAGTTTTAACTGCGAATATGAATGGGGATTAGCTTGAACTTGTGGACCAAGAAAAAAGATTTGGGTGTAATTATAAGCAGTAAATTTGAAAAGTTAGCAATCAGTGTTTGGAAGCAAATAATAAAGTTAATAAGATGCTGGGCATAATAAATCGCAATGTTGTTTACAAGAGCAAAGAAGTAATAAGTAAACTGTAAAATAGGCTATTTTAGGCCAATAATAGAGTATTCTGCACAAGTTTGGGCCCCTTTATTTAAAGAAAGACTTAGAAATGCTAGAGAGAGTGCAAAGTAAAGCAACAAGGATGATTTTTCTGGGTTTTGATGGTAAGAGCTATGAGGAGAGGCTGAAGGAGTTAGGAATGTTTCAAGTAGAAAGGCGATTTCTCAGACGGGACATGATACAAGTCTACAAAATTTTACATCTATTGATAATACGGAGACCAATAAATTCTTCATAGTAGAAGCACGGACGGGAGACCAAGGGGCATACAAGAAAATTAAGAAGAAAGCATGACATCTTGATATAAGAAAGATTCTTTCAGCAAAAAGAAGCTGTTAAATTTTTTGGAATGGTTTGCCACAAGAGGTTGTAATATATATAATATATATAATCATATATATTATATTTTTTAATATTATATATATATATATATATATATATATATATATATATATATATATATATATATATATATATAATATATATATATATTATATATATTACATATATAATATATTATAATATATATATATATATATATATATATATATATAAATAATATATTAAGTTATATATATATATATATATATATATATATATATATATAATATATTATATATATATATATATATATAATATATATATAAATATTAATATATATATATATATATATATATATATATATATATATATATATATATATATATATTATATGAGATATTATATAAATATATATGTATATTATACTATATATATATATATAATATATTATATAATATATATATATATATATAATATAGTATTATATTATATATATATATATATATATATATATATATATATATATATAATATATAATGTAATATAATATAACCGGGAACTGTAGCGATGACTGCTGGAAAATGCCACGCCTCGCCACTGATATATATATATATATATATATATATATATATATTATATATATACTATATAATTATATATATTTATAGTATATAATATATAATATATATATATATATATATATTAATATGATATAATGTATATATATATTATATATAATATATATATAGTATATTATATATATAGAATATATATATATATATATATATATATATATATATATATGTAATATTATATTTATATTATATATATATATTATAATATATATATACTATAATATATATAGTAATATATATATATATATATATATATATATATATATATATATATATATATATATTACAATTTACAACCGCTCCCAGGAAAGGTCAAGACCCTGTCAGCGGGGCCAGCACTCTTCTGAATCTTCCTCTATCTTCCAAAACTCCATCTTCCCTCAGCTCTTGCATCGACGGCAATCCATGTCTTCTCAATGAGTCCTCCACCGAGCTTTCCCATCTCTTCCTAAGTCTTCCTCTTGGTCTCGTTTCCTCCGGTCTCCACTTCCATCTCTTTTTGGCTACTCTCCCCTCTTTCATCCTCTCCAGGTGTCCCCACTACCTCAATCTAGCTGCATCCATCTTATTCAATATAACCATCACTCCTACCTCCTCCCTTATTCTTTCATTTCTCTGTCTGTCACTTCTAGTCTTTTCCATTATCGCTCTCAAAACGTACATCTTCGCCGACTGTATTCTACTATCCTCTCTTGTTGTCGTACTCCATGTCTCTACTCCATATAGTAAAATCGGTGTTAACACACCTTCAAAGATCACCCTTTTCACCTCCACACTCATTTGTTTATCTTTCAGTATGGGATACACTGCTCTTACTGCTCCACATACTGAGCTATCCTAACTTATGATCTCTTGGTACATTTCCTCCTCTCTTCAAATACTCCAACCCAAATATTTACATTTTCTCCCCCATCTTTAATCTCTAGTCCCTCCACCATCGTATTCTCAACTCTCTTCCTCCTTTTTCTCTACTGACCCACCATGATCTCCTTCTTTTCTGCGTTTATAGTCAAGACCGACCTCTTCTCAGTCCTGGTTGGCAAAACATATTCACTTACCTCTCTCTACCCTGTCTCCCTCATTCGCTCCAACCGCACGCCAAGTCATTCCGCATATCGCCATATTCACAACGTTCCAATCTCCGATTTCTTCTCTCACTTTCTTTATCTCTGCATCCAGCATACGAATCAACAAAAATTGGTGACAACAAGCTTCCTTGTTTAACCCCTATTCTCACCTCGAACCATTTCTTATTCTCATATTTCCTGTTCTTACTTACATTTGCTATATCTGTATCAAACTCTCCGAGCTCCCTCTCCAACTTTCCTACCCAGGCATAATTCTCCTCCAGCACTCTCGCAAAGTCTCTCTCCTAGGCACTGAATCGAAAGCTATATATATATATATTTATATAAAGCCTATATATGCTCGTTTGTGGAATTCCCAGTACCTTTTCCAACGTAAATTCTCAGAGCGAAAAAGAGATCCGTCTTGTTTAAGAAGGTTCTTTTTCTATATCTCCGGTGCTGGTCTTTCCCCACTCTGGGCTCTACTTACTATTCTCACCTTTTCTCTAAAATTCTCTCATAATTTTTTTCCAGATGGTTCAATCAAGGAAATTCCCCCTCTGTAGCTTTTGCAGTCTTTGTCTCTCTTATTTCCTTTATTTGGCCACTATATATTGACTTTCCCCATCCTTCTGGTACTTCATTCTGGGTTCCACAACGCATTAAACAGTTTTCACAAATTTCTTCTTGTCATTTTCTCCTCCTCCTCTTTTTATCGATCTATGGGTATCCCATCCGCCGGTTGGCCTTACGTTCTTATTCATCGCTTTCAGAGCCACTTCTTCTAATTCTTCCATAGTTTTCTCCTCCCCATGCCTCAATTCTTACTCTCCCTCCACCATCTTCTTTCTCCCTTTCCTCCTCCCCCTGTTTCATTCAACTCTTTATTAGCAGTTTCACTGAGTATCCGTCATCTCCCTGTTTGTGTCTATTGTAATTTCACCAAAAACTCTCCCTGCTTATATTTGATGTTGCACACTTTCCTCTTTGATCCTCTATATGTTTTTGCCAGTCTAAAAATCTTCTCCCTTTATGCCCTCCCATCTTCCATCATTTCTTCCGCCTCTCTCTTTGCAGCCTCTTCTTTTATTCTTCTTTTCACTCTCTCTCTGCATCATTTCTTGCCTCCACATACTGAGCCCTTGTTTTTTGTACGGTTCTATTTTTCAGCACCTTTTCATCAATACCGTTTTCCTTTTTATTGCCTTCTTCACTTCTTCAGGTCCACCACTTTGTGTGTTTTTTCTTCGTTCCTCCTACCCACTCTTTTGCCTAGAGTCCTCCTCTGCTACCCTTCTTATCGTTTCTTGTATCTCCTCAATCTTTCTTACTCCTTCTAATTGTTCTAAGTCTTCATTTTTTTCTAATATATTCCCTTATCTTGTCACATTTCTTTCAGTGATTCCACTTTAATCACATTTCTCTTTTCTTTATTCTGCAGCTTTCCTGCCTCACCACCAGGTCCGTCATCAACAATCCATGATCCGAATCCATTGTTACACTCCAGGTATTACTTTAACATTCCTTATTATCCTATTATCAGATGATATTTATATAGTCTATAATAGATTCTCTGATTCTAATTCCCTTGATATAAAATTCCATCTTATCTTGCGCCTTATGTGAGTCCTTTCGTTGACAAAAAAAACCTATCATGAATCTTCGATCCCTTCCTCAGACAGAAATCTATCAGCATCTCTCCTTCAATATTCCTTACCTCCTCTCCATACTGTCCTACCATTGTCTCCACCCCGTCTCTTCTCCTTCCCACTCGTGCATTGAAATTTCCAATCAGAAACAGTACATCCTCCCCTTCTTCCGTCTTCTACATTCTCTTCCAACATTTCCATGAACTGTCTTTTTTCCTCTTCCGAGTGTCCCTGTTGCGGCGAATATACCTTATATGAGATTGGTACCGGCGGCTGATTTTCTTTGCCTTGAATTTTTAAAAGTGCATATCCTTATAGAGTCTTTCGTGTAAGACTTCTATAGTCTGTATGAACGGGGACATCTTCGGCCTTATTATGAAGCCTACTCCATGCTTTCTGATTCCCTCCTCTACCCCTTTATATATCAATACATATCCTCCTCCCATATACTCTTCCTCTCTATTCTCCTCTCATTCGCATTTCTGCCAT
>JABUQX010015961.1:0-40000 GCA_015478945.1 Trachelipus rathkii | reverse complement strand
CATTGGATTTGGAAGTTGTATAACCAACGTTTATGGAGGTATAGTTCCGAGGGATTGGAGGAGGTCAATATTAGTACCCTTTATATAAGGGTTAAAGAGATAAAGGTAACTGTAGAAATCATAGGGTATTTAGTTTATTGAGTGTGTAGAGAATATGCTGATATTTTGTCGAAAGAGTGCGTCGAATGAGAGAAGAACTAATTTGGGGAAGAACAAAGTGGGTAGTGATGATAGGAGGTGGATCAAAAATCTGTACATTGAAAACAAATGATTGGATAATGAGGGAGGAAGAATAAAATGTATTTAGGATTTATGGTATTTTCAACAGCGCTATAATAGTATATAACAGTGTTAGTTATTATGGTGTGGTGGTAACTTCTGGGAATAGAATCAAAGTATGTATGACGATAGTAAGCGTGTGTAAGAATAGAATATTTAAAATGATATTTAATATTAATAGCGGATGAGGCAGGTGTGGTATGTCTCCTTGGCAATCAAATCTTTGTATATGGATGAGGTTAGAGAATATAGAGGTAGGACGGACAAGGATTAGAGTTTGAATATGGAGAATGGAATTGAGAAGTGAGGATTCCCTACCTGATTATAATGAGGATGATTTGGTTTTGATGTGCGCGAATCTGCTAGAGAGTTTGAAGATGACTATATGAGAGATTTGGTGTGGGGTGTGTAAAAGAAAGGTTTGAAAAGTAAACGTAGTAGAGTAGTTATGTTGTGATGAGGTCAGACCCAATGTGAATTATGTTAGATGGTGAGCAGCCTGAACAAATGTCTGATTAATATTAGGATATATTTTGAATTGAATAGGGAGCGATGATGCAGAGTGTAGTAGGAAAATTGTGAAATGCACTAAGGTGGGCTGGTGCAATTAAATCGATTGTGGATGTAAAGGACTAAGTGTTGAGTGCGTTAGGGTCTTACATGAGGTATGTTGTTACCCGTGTTTAAATATAGTAGTGGGACTATGGTCTGAATAAGAGTACTATATCTAAATTTTACAATGTGTTCAGATGGACCAATCTTATTGGAATTTAAAGATGTAAAAGAATATAAAAATGAGGAATAACGTATTAGAGAGTTTTTGGTGTGGAGATTGGGTAAATGAGAGAATAAATGAAAGTACGTTGAAATGGTTTGTCATCGAAAGGTGGATGACAGCGGTCGATTAAACGATGATTATAGTGTAAGTGATATGTTGGATCGACGGTATGGAGACAGAAAGAAAAGTGATGATCATAAAAGAATGCCTGGAAGAGAGAATGTGAATTTGGCAGAGGCGAGAAGAAAGTGCATAACAGGAGTGAATAGGAGTGAATGTGAGGGAGGTATGGTTGTAGCCCACCATGGGCCAAAGGAATGAACCCCACATTGAAGAGAGGCCTTAGTTGAGGGTCAATCGCGGTCCGTGAAGCTCTAGGGTGGATTTTTCTGACTGCGACGAGTTCCTCACTAAAAGGTGTTAAGGGGGTGGCACTGGGCTTTCTTTTCTAACTTGCTCATATTCTTCTACTATTTTATGTTTCCGTATATGTTACGCACCCTTGCCTCCAGTCTTGCGGAGATAAAGTGGGTGAGATGATGATGATGATATATGATGATGATGATGATGATGATGATGATGATGATGCATTAATATAATATATATTATATATATATATTTATATTATTATTATTATATATATATATATATATATATTATATATATAATAAAGTATATTAGTATATATATATATAATATATATAGTATATTATAATTATAATAATGCAGTTTCATAAAGACTTGTACTTGTACTTTCGATTACCATGCTACTGTACTTGTTAATTTACCTGAACAAATTCTAGAGTACTTGTACTTGTACTTGTACTTGAACAATTCTAGAGTACTTGTTCTTGACAAAATGTACTTGAACCCAACCATTGATTATATATATAATTTATATATATATATATATATTATATATTATTTATATATATATTATATAATTTATATATAATATATATATATATATATATATATATATATATATAATGCTCTGTCCCATTATCTGCTTCCAATATGCTTAAGTCAATCTTTTTATAACTTCGTTATGCGAACAAACTGTACAAAGCGCGCCTGGGCACAGCGAACATTTTTTTAAACAATACAAAGTGAAATACAATATATAAATAAAAATAATTTTGTTTAAGTCGGTTAATGGATACATTAAAGTAAGTTATGTTGGTTTACGTAGTTTACATTGATTAAACTTTTTTTAAATATTTTAAAGGTGTGTAGCTCTTTTATTACTATAGTTTTAAATTTGACTCTACACAATTTTATTTGACTTTTATAAATGTTTCGAATCCATGCAAATCGATATGTATATGGATGTGAGGCAGATAACAGACTTGATATATATATATATATATATATATAATATATATATTATATACTATATATATATATTATAGTATAATATATTATATAATATCTCTCTCTACCATACATCCATCACTAATATATATATATATATATATATATATATATATGTCAGCCTCCCGAAAGCAACATGCATATAACAAAAAAACTATAACAGCTACAAGAAAATAAATAAAATTTATTAATCAGGAGACATTTTATCATGAAATAAAAAAAAAAAAAAAAAAAAAAAAAAAAAAAAAAAAAAACGCTTTTGAAAAATTTAAAATTGTTAAAATTTCGAAAATCTGTATGATAATGTTCATTTTTTGAGAAGAACGAAGGAGCTCTAGCGCCCCGAGAAAGTCAAGTGCCAAATGTCGATTTTTTTTTAACTAAAAGATATCCCTAAAGGGTAAACCACAAAGAGGGACAGATCGGGTTTCTCGGCCTACCGGAGGACTTCGTTCCCCCCTCTGTCCCTCGGTCGGGCTCGAAACCCCTAAAAAGAATAAAAGACTCAGTTACATTTTCTACGGAGCATAATAAAAAAAAAACAATATTTGGTAAACTCATGCTCTCGTACTACGGCAGAAATGGAAGGTTACTCAGAGCATATCGCTGCAGACCTAAATTATACTAATTTTAAGAGGTATTAAATGGAAAAAATATTTTCAGTTTTTAAGTTTCATCATGAAATTCTTGCTTGAATCAAAAATGTTATTTATTTCTCTGTAGCTGTTATGTTTTTAGTTACCATGCATAAGTTTTACCATATTTCTGAACGAAAATCGGGACACCTTCACTACCAATAATATATAGTATATATATTTATTGAAAATAATATATATATATTATATGATATATTTATATTTTATTTTAATATTATTTTAAGATAAATATTATTTTTGTTAGTATATGATATATATATAAATACTTATAAATGTGGTTTTCTTTTTGTATATATATAAGATTTTATTTATTTATATATATAAATATAATATATCTGTTATATATATTAAACTATTAGGGTATTGGAAAGTGCCGAATATTCGGTAATATCGCGTATTCGGCCTATCGGCCAAATGCCGAATATTCGGTATTCGGCTTTTTGCCGAACTATCCGGGCCGAATATTGAGCTTTAGCAAACTATAATTTCGTCACATAAGAAGTGATTCAATTTAAAATAGAAATTGGAAAAGTTAATATGCCGAATCATAAATAAAATAATAGCCAAATTTTGTAGCAATATGGCAAAATCTTTGTCATTTGTCACAGATCCTATAAGTGCCTTTGACATTTTTCAAATTCTAAAAATAAAATTCATTTAGTGATACGGGATAAAGGACCAAACATGGTAGCTGGTATAAGGAGAGTGCTTAGCTGATCATTCATGTTTACAGTTCACATGTTGCAACTTACTCCATTCCATCACATTTTATATTATTATGATATTTTGTGTTACAAAGATACATTTAATTTACTTGCTTGCAGAAGTATATCCTCTCATTTTTCCCATTCAGCAACGGCAGCTGCAAAGCTTAAAACTTTACAGATGCATGTGAATAATGTCGAACAGCATAAATTAATTCAAGACGTTTATACACTGGAACAGAACTTGATATGCTTAAAAGATTGTTGAACAAAAGTTCCCCTATCCATTATAACGCTGCTGAATGCAATCAGAAGAATGCGAAATAGAATAATGATCTTTCAGTTGGCAAATTCTATCTCCTGACAACAAGTCGTGTACTTGATAACGAATGTTTTGAATTACATCATCATATAATATTATCGTAAGGACATAAACAGTGAAGGTTATGTATACGAGTCGCCCAATGATCCCTTCCATTAGCAAACAAATCTATTTTTCTAAATAGGCAATTAAAAGCAAAACGCATCAGTTGGAATAAATTACACTCGTTGAAGAGCTTTAAGAAATCAGTAGGAAAAAAGACTTTCTAAGTTTCAATGTGATAAATCTTTGTGTGTAGCTACTTTCTTACATCTGCGATTCAAGCTAAACTTTTTCAACATGAATAGATGAATCAGTAAAAATATGGTCGTTGAGCATGGAAAGAAATGCATGAAAATTTAGCTCGTGACTCTTCTGCTGACGATAGATTACCGTAGTGGGAGTGAAGCTGAAGTTCCATTTTCACTTCTTTAATGGATTGATTTAAAGAAATTGGCATCAAATTCGTCATACAGAAAAGAAAGTGAGAGTGTGGAGAAAAAAAAAGAAAAGTCCCATTATTATACTACGATGTGATTGATTGTACATAGAAGTAGATACTATCGAGGCTGAACATACGGAGATATACATAGAGATTAATACAATATATAAGTTTGCCTACTATTTGAACCAGTGTGAGCGACAATTCTATATTTTTTCACTACAATTGGTGGAAAACACTGAACATAGGTTTTAGAATTTGAAAAAATGATGTGTTAAATTTTCAGCTCCACCAAAATCAGTCGAAAGTGAAAGAAAACATATTGTAGCAGAGAAGTATGTTATAAGCCAACAGAAATTTATATTTAATTACTCCTGTATAATGGAGACTGCCTAACAGTAAATTCTGATACATTTAGTTAATAGCGTATCAAAATGAAAGAGTAATAGTTTAATAATCATTTTAACTATCGAATACTACGTGAGAGATCAATATACATTTAATAATTATTTTTAATATGTGGAACTCCTGTACATTTGGTCTAAGAAATATAGAAAGTTTTTATGCACCATACATTTGATATTTTATTATAACACTGTTGATAAACATGAGAAATATCTTGGACGGGTGTGTTGCGCTCAAAGAGTGTGATTATTGATGTTGGAATACCTGATTCCAAAAAATGTAGTTGATACTAAGCCTTTGATCTTAATAATCACTCGCTATCAGAGATATTTGGTGCACATGAGTTGTTAAAAATTTATGATTGTTTACCTTTTTCAAAGGGTCTATCACAATATTGGGAGTAATATATATATATATTATTATTATTATTATATATATAATATATATATATTATATATAGTATAGTATATAATAATATATATATATAATATATATATATATATATATATATATATATATATATATAACTATATATATAGATTATATTATAAGTTTCATTTATTAAATATATTAGTTTTTAGTTATCTTAATACCAATTATTAATAATATTGTATTAATATAATATACACAATATATAATAAATTCATAATTTAATTAAATGATACACTCATACTCGTATAATACAAGTCGTAGAAAAGTATATTTATATTATATTTTTTAGAAAGGTTTTGGTATATATATATATTGATTGATTGAAGGGAGAGAAACAAATCTCGCAATGATATGAACATGTCTTGATAGAATATGTAAACATATACAACTAGTGGAATGAAAGATTTAATAATGGGATCAGACAATGGTAGTGCTCTTATTCTAGAAATATTATTTAAACTTCTTATGCGGTAGTCGGTAGTCTACTATGATGTTTCTATAGCGTCTGGAATATCCCTCATCAAGCTCCAACAATATTCGGCCATCATATTGATTCCACTTGTCCTGGTAAACGTCTTCCATGAACTTTAGATCTTAATTGAAAGCGTTCACCCTGCTCATCACTAAACATCGCCTAGGTTATCCGGAAATTTTCCTAGGTGAGAATGTAAGTAGTAGTGCAAACGTTACTCTATCTTCATTCTACATCATTGAGAATGAAACTTGTTGCTAGTTCCTGGTGAGCAATGTATAAGGATTTTCTTCAGCATATTCCTTTTTTTTTTCCTCTCATAAAATGGTCTCGAACATGCGACATAACTGAAAAAGAAATCCAACTGTTCTTGCTATTCTCCAATACAGTCTTACTCTGATGTAGAACTATACAAGCTTCAGCATCACGGCAGCGAGTGCATCTGATAGTATATATAGGCCAAGTCAAAATTTTATATCCCAGCTTTTTCTTCTTGGTCTATCTTACAAGACAGGAAAACTTTTTAGCATATGTGTGATAGCGGAAGCATTATCACCATCACTCTCAGAGACTGCCTTCAAAAGATATTAGATTATCAACTCCAGAGACCAGAGTTAGTTGCGACTTCTGAGGTATTCTTTACGTGGACAAAGGATAACAGCTATTAGTAAATATTATCTCTACTGTACCAAAGATAAGTTACAACTCTAACTGATGTTCCTTCCATCTGAGCGCGTTCAAGTTATTCCCTCGTTGAGACTCATCGATTTTTGAAATCCACAGCTGATCCTTTGCCGCACCGGCTGCTCTGGTCCCAGATAGCACAGGAAGCAGTATATTTGGTGAAAACCTGCTATGACTAGAAAACTTGATCTGAGGCTAAAAATGTTTTACGAAACTTCTCGATGTATCCAAAGTCCCCTATACAATTAATTCCTAACAACAATACTATTTACTATTGTATAGTTTGTAGCCCTCCAATACTTACTCACAATAAATTTTTTGATAACCTCTCATCACGTATCTAGTGTGACACCAATTTTTCTTAATGGAACGAAGCATTACCTTTGCCGTTTGTTTGTACTAACGCCACTTTTATAGAGACTCTCTTCGAGTATCAAAAATAATAAAAGTGGTCAATATAAACTATTGCGATAACACACTACGACTTTCTGACAATTAGTACGAGTGAATAAGTGCTAAGGGTCACACCTCAAGAGGACACCAATAGGAAGAGAATAGGCCCTAGGCCTGCAACCGATACTTACTCAAAATTAACACACAGCATCATACCTACATGAAATGTAAATATAAGATCACTCTTTCCGTCACAAACGTTCAAGTGCTATTCTCTCGTTATCTTTTACGAGTTAAAAGTGTTAACTCATTCTGTCATGGTCCAGTAGTCATTTTTATGCAACCTCGAAGCCAACAGCTCAGAACAACTTCGGCAAAATACAACTCTCATACATTGAAGATCGTTTAGGTTACCCTCGGCGATGAACAAGACGGAATCATTCCGTACTGATATTTTCAGATGTGTATTAGTTAGACATCAATCCATGTCTAGATTGGCTCCATACATGATCAAGACGTACTAAGTTAACCAATGCTCTCCCGAATGTCGACCGCAGTAAACTTCCTATACTGTTATATATATGCGGAAGGTAAACATCTTAACACGCAAACCTTACGATAGTGCGCACAAAAAAGTTGTGAAATTTTCTTCTCGGAATTTCTGACTGAGGAAAAATGACAAAATAAGGATCCTATGATTTCACTGGAATAAACTGAGTATAATTGGTTTTTGACAGCAAATACGAGAATATATATGGAATCAGCACTCCGAATTACTAAATATCTGCTACAAAAAGTCCATCAAGAAAAAAATTCACCTCTTTTTTTTGAACCAGTGTAATTTTCTTATCTTCTTTCCCTAAGGATGACCGAACTTGAAAATAACTATTCGCAGCTTACTTAAACAACACACACGCCGTAATACCGAATATTATTCCGCCCGAGAAATGTATATCGGTATTCGGATTTCCTCACCACGCAATAATACTCTCGCCAGAAAATATTCGTCATACTTACTGCTTAAATTCTGCCGTTTCAACTATATCGACACAAATCTTATTGATAATATTATAAAATAATAAATTATTGTAATAAAATAGTTTAGATTGTTACTTTAGGGAAATTATTTTATGTTATAATGATTATATTTTGCATCAAAGAAGATGAAATTTTAAGTGATGGAACCCCATCAAAACTTTCCATTGAAATTTATTAATTATTTAACATTATTTAAATAAGTTTACTAATATATATCATCGATAGGTATAAAAAAATCTTATATGTTTATAATATAGTATAATCATTATAATATATCTACCGCTAGAATCGGAGATATTTTAAAAATAAATGATAAAATTTATATCTAATTTGACAAAAATAAATGCATGCCAGGAAAATTTACTTCGATTCCAAAACATAGATGTTACGCTAGAATAGTTACTTCTAGATATATTAAATTAATAGCGTTGATACAGTTTTTTTTGGATTATAGCAAGAGGCTAAGGTATTTGTAATACTGATATGAATTGGAAAACACTCTCTCTTAGTAAGTAATACTATAATACTACCATATATAGTATAAATGACCGTACACACTCTAATATATAAATACTCAGTTGACATATATATAGATATATCAATATATATATATATATCTATCTTGAAAAAATAATTTAAAATCATTTTTGAGAGAAAGCATGTTTATAATATTGTGGTGTTTTGTATCATAAAATCGGGGACGAAATCGGACTATCACTCAAAAAATCGGAAGCATGTTGCAGAGAAAAAGGACACTTGCTCACTAAAATCGGCCTACATATCAAAATGATAACTTACCTGTAAATCATCAGTTATGCCTTTCTCGCTAGGACTGGCTAATATAAATTACAATAATATTATGAAAATTAATTTAAGTTAAATACATAAAATGAATATTATTAATTATTTATTTATTAAGTATAATAATAGCGTTTATTAGTATGTTACTGATTAGAATGACGATAATACTATAAAGGAGTGTCTATCATAATTATCTACATTCAGATCTCATGTGCCCACTTTTCCCACATCTGAAACAGGCTGTCTCTTAATTTTGAACATTTGAAAAAAAAAATGAATTATGAGTGTGATTCACTAACTTACTTATATAAAATGCCTATTATCTCATCTGTAAAATAACAAGATCGTAGAAAGTAAATTTAATTTTTTTAGTAAAGTTATTTTTTAGTTAGTGAGGAAACTAACATAAGTAGAGTATGTTGCGATAGAATTGTTTATATTAAAACTAGCTCGTACAATCTACACTTATGCTGCAAGATTATGTATACAAGAACCTAAATTATTAAAATTTTTCGTTATAAAGTTTTACTCACGAATACTATATAACCTTAATTATGATGAAGATAGTTATAAGTGTTAGATATATGATACATATATTAGTATATATAAGTTGTATACTTTTTTTAACTGCGATACTCTATCATTAATAACTTAATCAATAATAATAAATTGAATCATTTACCTAGACATACTGAAATATCAAGTAATATAAGTCAAACTACGAGATAATACGTGAAAGTATAATTTTAGTTATGATCATTATTATATATACTATATAAATATAATAGATATCTCTATAATTACAATATATCATAACTAATAAGAAAGTAAATATATATTTAGCTAGAAATAGTGAAGTTCAAAAAGTATAATAGTAAGTATATATATATATATGATGTAGAATAAGTATACATAGATAAGACACTAACACCTCAGATATAAATAACTATATCGTCTACAACGTGGTGCTAAGAGTTGTAGATCTACGCGTTCAGGGAATGACTCAATGCTTTTTAAAGTGGCTACCCCAAAATCACGTGAAGAGATCCACGAGTGTTAGCCCGATATGACCATTCCATCGTAGAAAGCGATGCTCCCCGATCAGTGTCTGAAGCTACGAGGTTCTCTTAATTTAATTTTGTATGTAGTCTACATTATATTATTTTTATGTGTATCCGTAGAGAATTTTTGAAGGGCTTTACGTGATGAGGCGAAATCATTAAATTACTAGGCACTTTCTCCCTTACAATTTGTCAACTCTACACAAGTGATTTTTTAGTGTAGAGATAAGGAATTTATGTCAAAATACCTTACTACTTAGGATTTTATATATCCTCTCGGGTATCAGTGAGGCATTTTTAACTTGTCGTAGCACAACCTGTACATCATAGCTACGGAGTCGACCCTTATAGCCCGCCCCCAATAATACCGAGGATAGTGAGGCACACCGGTAAACCGATGTACCCAGTGAGAGTGCACCTTAATCATCTCTGGATAAAAGTGAAATTCAGGACTGGTCATCGCTCGACCATGAATCATATTCGAATCTTCTTATTACAATAGATACGGTTTTACTCTCTGGAAACCCGAAAGCGCACACAAGATAGCACTCTAGAGTCAACACCCTTGTATTTATTAAAATTTAATCATTTAATAACCTGAATTTTATATTTATATGTAATATTAGTTGACTAGTGAGCACACTAAGCACTAATTCATAATGTCTATTCTGTGTGCTAATCTGATTAGAAATTATGAAGTCATTATATGTTGGAAATGTTATGCACATCTAACATCTTGCTAAAGATTACTGATTAAGAACAGTATGTGAACTTTCTACCCGTGACATACTCTGATATACGTACAATATATACCTGTATATTGATTTATGTTAATTATCACTATTCTTAAATATATCTACTATACATTATTATATATATCTCACTATTATTGATCAAGAAATATTATATCACTATATAGAAAAAGTGGGACCGTAACTCCAAATTAACTATATTTTAATTTTAATAACGACTAATACATCCTATAATTGAAAAAACAGAAAAAATAATATTAGAAAAAGATGGTAACAAACGGACACAAAAAAACCGTTCAGAAATATACATAAACACCACCACGACGGTTTACACTTAATATTGCTAATGAGTTACTGACTACTGAAGTACAATCTCCATATACTTATTAATTGTGAACCTGATCATGAGAAAGAATTATCCGAATAGCACCAGCTATGAGAATGCCGAAAATCTCGTCTCAAAGTGGGGACTATAATCAGTGTATCGGAAAAGATAGCAGGCCATGAATGGAAATGAATTGTCTCGTAGTAATACCCACCAATGATATGATAAAACTGACTTCCAAGTCAATTAATATAATCTCAGCAGCCCATAACTATCAGAACAATTTTTGTTAATTAATTTTACTTTTTCGAGTTATATTATATTATCTCAATACTATAAATAGATATAATATAAATTACCTTCTCTAGTAAATTAATTAAATAATATATAAACGACAAGTTCTAATTATTTTTACAATAATATATTAAGTATTAATTATATTTAATAAAAATATAAAAAGATATATTTATAAGGTTGATGTAATAAGAAGCAACTATTTATGTATTACATCTCAGAGACTATAAAGTTAATATTAGACGCTCATAGTGATATATAATAAATAAGATAAAATACAAATATAATACACCTCTTTCTAGAGATGTTAAAAACAAATAGGGACACATAAATTTAGATCTCTCACGTAATGCAATCACTCGCAAATAAAATGTTAATACTAATATAAAAAATATGACAATTAAATTTGATATATATATATAATTTATATGATTAATTATTAAATTATTAGATTATAATTCCATTGATTTACATTATCTCCAAATTATTAATAGGATAAGCATATTATGTCTCTGTAATTAATTAATATATATCTATTATTAATTTTTTAATGATTATTATTTTATTATTTAAAATTATTCTAAAGTTAATAAATTTTATTATTTAGTATTTATTTATATGTTCTCTCTATATCATTATACTATTATTATCCAGTGTTACTCTAACTGTTTAAGATAATTAGAAGGGAAAAAAAATCGACTGGCGTATAAAAGTAACACTCGAAATAAATAAAATTTTGGACAAACTATATAAAAATTTATAATTATTTATTATTAATTACCTAACATTATTACTGGTCTCTCTTCGTCATATCTCCTCTCATCACTCTCTACTTCGCTCCTCTCTCTCTCTCTCTCTCTCTCTCTCTCTCTCTTCAACAAAGTACACCAAAAAATCATCAGTCTCCATCAGCCACATTTCTCTCAACCAAAAAGACTGGACGAATAAGGCATAGCAGCCCGAAAAACAAAAAAAGTAGTAGAAGAATTAAATGACGCAAAGATCGAAAAAGAAAAACCCAGCCCTACACGCCCCTTTTACTTTTAGTCGAGAACTTCGCGCTAATGACCCCTCCATTAGCCAATCGTAAAATGTAGGGTTCTCCTTTGCCCAAGGTGGCACAAAATTCCCCTCACAAAAACCCCGCCATTCACTCCTATTATTGGCACCTTTCTCTCGCCTCTGCCAAACTCACATTTTCTCTCCATGCCAGCGTAACATCCATTATTTGTTATATAAACTATTTTTTATCTTTTTTTTCAACAAGTTTGTGTAAACTTTCTCTAGCGCAAACTCATCTCGAGCGTAATATCTATTTTCACTTAACCTACAAACACGACTATTCATCATAATATGCCTTTTATTCTTATCTTGCCAAAATAAACATGCTACGTATGTAGAAATAGAGTTATATTCTTTTACTTACTGTTTTGAATTCTCATCTTATTACAATCTCGTCTAATACATTTCATCTTCATATTATAACTACAATTCTTCTCACACCTAACACTCCTCTTTCACAGAATCTCCATACTGAATAACACATGCACATTTTAGATCTTCTACTTTTTTTTTCTCTTATTCCAGATATATATTTTATAGCATTAACACAATTGTAACACATACCTATGTAAAACCCTAGCGCACTCAAAAACATTGCCCCTTTAACATCACCAAGGATTTAAATTGACCAACCAGCCTTCTTACCATTCACAGACTACAGGTTCTCCCTTTACACAACTTTTTTTGGTCTAAATAAACCGTTCCCGTTTATCATTTCCAACATATTTTTTCCTAAATATTTAAACTAGACACTTGTTCCAGCTGCTCTCACATCTAACATAACGTGACTCATCAAAGAAATAAACTAAAACTCACTCACAAACTAGCGCCCAATCTCTCTCGTCTCTCACTAGATTACTATATTCAAAGATCCTCCTGTTAAAACAAGACATCGTATCGTTCAAATATCCAAAGTTTTCTTACCATTGTTTCGCTATCAACTCTCTTCAGGGAAAAAAAAGGGACTCGCCAACACAGCAAACCAAAACATCTTGGCATATAATAAGTAAAGAACTTCCACTCTCTTCCGTTCTTCATCATTCTAACACCATGCCACCCCCACCTCTAATCTTCATAAACTCCATCCAATACAAATTGAATAACCAAGACATGGTACATCCCTGCCTCACTCCGCTATTAATGTTAAGCCAATCACTTTCGACTCCATTTATTTTTACACACGCTTCACTATCGCAACATACATACTTTTGGATTCCATTCAGAACCTGACCACCAACACCATATATCACTACACCTCCATAGAACATTTCTATTTCTATCACATTAAACCTGTGCAAATCCATACCAAATACAATTAATTTTCTTCTCTCCCTCATTTTCTCATCATTTGCTTTCAATGTAAGATTTGATCCACACATCCTCTAAGGCTCTACCACTTTAAACCCATCTTGTTCTTCACCAATCAGTCCTTCAGTCACTCGACGCACCTATATATATTATACGGTATATACTATATATATATATATAATATATATATATATAATTATATAATATACTATTATATATATTATATATATCATATATATATATATTATTATATAGTTAAAAAAATATATAATATAGATTGATATCTCTTGTTCTTTAATACTCTGATTTTTTTACTTTGTAAGATACAATAGTATTAAAATTGGATATGACTTAAATTAAAGAAAATTTGTTTCATAACGAGATATGTCGTTTGATAAAAATACTATCACTGCAAAAAGATGAAAAACATTATATTTCGGTCATATACTACGTGACTACTACTTATAAACTACTATGACCTCATCTGATCTACAAATTTAACCTAAGTCGTATAATAAATAATTAATATATATTAGTATTATATTTAATTAATATTAAAAAGAGTACGATATATATATTTTCAGATAATTGAAGAGGAATTAATAAGAACTAATAATAGTTACTACAAAGATGGAATAATCAGTCTTCATCTTGGTCTTCATGGGAACACAATATTCTATCGACGTTGTTTTCTACGAATTACCCTACGATACTTTTGGATATACCAATCGCCGCTTAGTATAACGTTGCTCGGAATGAGAGACTACATCTTCAAGACTATTGTTAAATTTTTTGGTTTTTGTGGATTCAACACATAATGTAAACATAGATTAATCGAATCTACCTCACTTCAAATATACTAGAGTCCAAAAATAGAAAATATAGCCCGTAGATTTTATGATAGCTATATTATTAGAAAATAGTATATTTTTAGTATTATATGGTAAGGAAATCTATAGATAGTGTCTATCTCGGATTTTTAATGTATATATCAGTTAATATATACTTATATTGTAGAGTTTACAGGTTCTTAATTAATATTTTTGTCATCTTAAATTTGTAAATATTGTAAATATAATATTGATTTCTGATGATATTCAATATCATATATAAATAGCCATCCTTCTCTTCTGTATGTTTTTGGCATCTGAAACAATAATAAAAAGATTATTTTATAATTTTATAGAATATACTATTTGTGTGTTTATAGGCCGAGTAATAAACTAGGGTGTCTTCGTAATATAATAGCGTTATATATCTTTGTGAGTACTATAATAACATATGATAACTTAATTATAATTTTTAGTACAAAAATTTTGAATAATTTGAATATTTTAGGATTTTGAGGTTCACAACATATAAAACGTTCATTCTCTCCTAATAAGTTCTAGTCGTAAAAAAAGTGATTATATTTTAAGAAGGTTTTTGTTAGTTGATAATAGGAAATACTAGCTAGTGTCTTCTGAGATTTATTTAATTATCTTGTTATACTTATTTTGAGTTACAACAGGTACCTTAATTTAATTTATTAGGTATCATAAAATTCGTATAAAATATTTGTGAGTAAGTAGTATTGCCTTATGTCATGATAGCTTTGATATTGCGTGTTGCAAACATATAAAGATCATTCCTTCTGAAATACAAGTTCGTGGTGAGTGAGAAAGGATTTTATACGTCGCATTTAGTCACTTACACAGAGAATATTCGTGTGAGGAATACTAGATCAGACGGTGTAGAAGAACATCACGCAAGTCTCTATAACGAATGATAGTCCTCACTACGCCACCGTCGCCTTACCGTTGCCCTTAATACCCTTAAATGTAAGTAACTCTGTTGCGGCAGTCAAGAATACATTTCTTACACATTATTTCTGTATGCGATATAATTACGTTGAATTCTCTAATTATTTTTTACTTGTGTCTGATACTCGTCAACTAAGTGGCTTTCATTCACTCTGCCATAGACACGAGAAGTAGCACACAAATCCATAATCTCATATATTATATCTCTCTATATAAGAAACGCTGTTATGAGATTTCACATTATATGAGAGCACCTTTCTCTCAGTCTACTGGAGTATAGAGTCATCATTCCTCCGTCTCTTTTATGAGATAGCATGTCGATTTACTCTGTTATCTTGCGACTACTACAGCCGAGCATATCAAATTTACCCTTTCGTAAATACAAGTCTCAACAGATCACCAACATCACTGTTCTAGTGTTTCAACATCAATTATTTTATCACTACTGCATTTACCTTTTGTGACCTGAGTTCAAACAATGAAAATTGCAATTCACCAACTTGATAGTACACGTCTGTATAGAGAAAAAAATTTCTTGAGTTTTTTATGAAACAGTTGTTCGTGATTCACAGTGAGAATACTAGTTTCTAGGAGGTACTGTGCGATTATTATAAATAATCTGTCCTAGCAAGAGTATACTTATTGTGGTGTACAGCCGATCAACTCAAAAATTATTCTGTAAAATACACTTCATGTCGACCATATACTCACGTTCACGCAATTGTATAGTATTGTAGTGTCATAAGCAGTGAGAAATTGATTTTACTATCCCCTCTAGCACACAATACGAGTCGTAGAAAAGTGGTAGATTAATTATATTTTTATAAAGGTCTTTTGTGTGAGTATTAGATCTATGTAATACGAATTGTTTAAGTATTAGCTCATTGGAATCGAGCACTATAAGAGTGAGAATAGAACAGCGTACCTATAATTAATTTGTTATGCAAGAAAGATCCTGAAATTCTTTATTAAAATCTATTAGACGCTCATATTTGTGTGTGCGTGTCTTAAACACTTATCCCCATCGATTGGTCCGATTAGTTCTTGGACAATCACAACTCTGCTATGAACAATGAATTTTAATTTTTTGCAATTAGTTTCGTCTGTGCTGTAGCGACACGCAGAACACACATACATGTCATAGATCTGCATTCCGATGTTTCTGAGATTATTACCTCCTCCCTATACATGTAGTAACAGGTCCTTAATAATTTTTGTCAAAATTATGAATTTTGATTTGTGGTGATGGCGTGTATATTACAATAACATAATTAATATGCCTTTCTCCTGAAAATTACATAGATAGAGTAAGAAATATAGAGTATAAGTATTATATTTTAAATAAATATATTTTATGAAAATAGTTAATATAGTGGTAAGGTCAGGAATATCATCAAACACGAAAGTTTCTTTTTATTATATCATAATGTAATGTGAAGACTAGCGTTTCTATACCTTCTGTGAATTACAGCGTCCTTTATAGTGAGAGCAAAAATTTTGCTCATTATAACCTAATTATGAAAATATTACTTGGAAACCATAAATGTATCTGCTATGCGTTCACAAACAAATTATAGACTATAGTGACACAATATTCCTTCATATGAAATATACAAGTCTGAATAACAAGGATTTTTATTATTTATAGTAATAGTAGCTATTATGTTGTGTAGTATATATATATATAAATACTATGTTAGTGTCTTCGTAAATATTAATAAGCTGTTATATAACTTTTGAAAGGAAAAAGTACTCAACCATATTTTTGTATAAAATATATTGAAATTTAAATTTTCTGACTTTCGGATCCAAAATAAATGAATTGTAATTCCTTCTGAAAATACAAGTCGTATATAGAATAAGTGATATTTAATATTTTTAAAAAGTTTTTTTGTTAGTGAGTATAAATCATTAGCTTGTCTCGATTTAATAGCTGTTATATACTATTATTAGGTAATGATTACAGTCCTTAATTTATAATTTTGTCAAAATTTTGAATATTTGATTATTTAGAAAATTTTTTTGTATATTTATCATTGTATATATTAGGTTCAATCATTATAAATATAGGCTCAATCTTACCTAAAGTATTTCATAATCGTAACATAATATACTCTAAGAGATAAGTATTCCTCTAACATTCTCATGACATGAGGGCTGCGATATCGGAGCGAGCAAATTCTAATGTCCAGTTGGCTGTGTAGGTGTGTGTGCGGCTTCTGGAGTTTTGAGATAGAATGTTAATGAGCTTCTCCAGATCAGCAGTAACTGATAGTATAAAAAAAATTTGGTAATTTTGAAATTTTGGTAAGATTTTTTCTGCTGTCTATAAGTACACATTAAATTGAGTGCAGTGTGGTCGTTGCTCTATCAGCGAAAAAAATAAGAAAAGATAAGATTTGATATTGAGTGGTTTTGTAGGAACACTATGTTGTCGAGGTGAAGTACAATAGTCATTTGTGTGTCGCATTTGTCTAATAGCTGTTTGATATACTATTATAATGTTCGTGCTCAGTGTCTCAACTTAATTAATATTCCTCTATTTAACATCAGACAACCTTGTTAGAAATTAAAGACTATCGATATTACAATGATTCTCTCATCATGTGGTCAATAGTCCCTCTTTCAATATCGCCCGCACTTCTCTCGCACATGAGTCAATGCTGTACAGAATTAACAAGTGATTTCTCTTTTTTAGATAATACTGCTTTTTTCTCTTTCGTGCGATTACTCATTAGTGGCCTTTCAATTTCTTTAAATAGTCTTTCTCTGTCTCTCTCTTTCATTACTCTCTTGTGCTCTCTATCTATCCATCATCTCTGCGTATCTACTTCATTTTCTGTCAAAATCTTTCGTCATACACTTCTTGACTCTATCTTCTTCATCTCGTGCTGATCTCTTCTCTCTCTTCTCTCTCTCTCTCCGCTCTCTCCAATAATATATGTGTTCCAAACATATAAATTATTTATTCATTACCTTACTCTCGCAATAAAAAACAAGTCGTAGAAAAGTGATTTATTATTATTTTATATAAAGGTTTTTTTTTGAGTGAGGAATACTAGGGTTCTTCGGGATTTTTAATAGCTTTATACTTTTTGAGTAACATGCTCTTAATTCATTTTTGTCAAAATTGAATTTTGATTTTTGTGTTCAAACATATAAATGGCCATTCCTCCTGAAATACAAGTCGTAGAAAAGTGATTTTTTTATATTTTTAGAAAGTTTATTTTGAGTATGATGGAAAATTGAATGGAGTATACTAATTATTTTATTCATGCTGTTATACTTTATTAGAGTTAAATTGGATTTTGCTACGAATTCGTGGCTGGATAATAATTTTTGTAGTATATCATAAATTTGGAAAAAAAATTAATTTTTGTGGTTCAAACATAATAATATATGATCAATTCCTTTAATAATACAAGCGATATAAAGTGCATTATTATATATTTTTAGATATCAAGGTTGATTTGTGAGGTACTATAATTATCAATAGGGTTGGTCTTCGGGATTTTTAATAGCTACGTATTATAAATTTTTGTACTTTGATGACGATGACGATGAACTAATACAAAGCAACTATATTAGCTAAGTTATTTAGCTGCATAACTGTTGAATTCTCTTGGATGAGTTTTTACCGTTATTTCAATATATGAGTAGGACCAATACCTCATATATTTTACATGTCTCTGTCTCTACAATATATATCTCTACTTCTCTCTCATCTCTTTCTACGACCATGGTTCTGCTGCTTGCGGTATCTCATCCAAATCTGGTGCTCTTACGTAGATTTATTAATGCTGCTATTAATACTTTTGGTAATTAACAGGTCCTTCAATTATATTATTTCAAAAATTCAGAATATGTAATGTAAAAATAAAATTATTTTAGTAGTTGAAAACATTGTATAAAATGATAATTCCTGCTGATATATAATAATATAAAATAACATAGAATAGGTTACTTTGTATATTTGAATATTATGAATATATGGATTGTGAGTATACAGTTACTTCTATAGTGAGTTCTTATCGTATTTTGACTGGAATAGTTACTTTAGAATTTATGATACTCATTTTATGATTACATCTATATAATTTCTCTGGTAGTTAAACTTTGATAAATTTTATCATTAAAATAACATCATACTTTATAATTTACTCATCTTCTTTTCATTTAATAGCATTATTAATAGTAGTAATTTATTTTAATTTTTTTAATTATAGGAAAGGTTTTATATTATACTATATTATATAATATATATTAATTATATATTATATATATATATATATACTATATAATATGTGAGGATATTACTAGTGGTGTCTTCGGATTTTTAAATAGCTGTTATAGTGGGCAAGCACCTCCGTATTATTTATCAATTTTATTTAATCAGATGTCTATATTAGTAAATAATTCATTTTTTTCAAAGTTTTAAATTGATATTTTTATTATTTATGTGGTTCAAACATATAATTGACCAAAGGTCCTTTCCTCCTGAAAAACAAGTCGTAGAAAAGTGATCTCCGATATATTTTTTAAAAATAGGTGTTTTTTTATATATATATATATATATATATATATATATATATATATATATATATATGTTAGTATAGAGGTAAATATCATTGTAGTTATACTTTCGTATATTAGTGTGCATGAGCGTCATACATATGTGTAGAGTTAGCGAGTCATACTAGAAGAAATGTGTTCATAAATTCCTCGAGAAAAATTATTTTGAAGTCTGTATTCATTTTATATATTTTGTGGTGATTCCTTAAGTGCGATCGATTTCTATAATATAAAATGCTCATATCATCATAGAATACAAGTCGTATAGAGTAAAAGTGAGATAATTAATATATAGTATTTATTTATAAAGAGTTTTATGAGAGTTAAGTGAGAATACTAGATGAGTCGTACTTTCGTGAATAATAATTAATATTAATAATTAGCTGTTATAGTATTATATAGATAGTTAATCATGAAATGATAAACAGAGTAATCTTAATATTAATGTATTATGTGCAAACATTATTATTAGTTCAATTTTTGCGTATGTGTTCCCATACTTCTAATAGGCCAAGTATCCTTCTGACAATTACAAATGCTTATCGTATAGCATAAAGTAATATAATTTATATATTATGTAGAATGAAGAGACTGTATGAGTTGTAGTTCCAAGAATATCTTAGAGATGAGTATCTACTGGCTACCATTTCTAGAGCTATATGATACTTTGGATGGATAACAGTCCTTAATAATCTTGGATTTGTCAAGAATATAAGAATTATATAAGTTATGGTTAATGTTGGTGTTCAAAACTATAAAATGCCAGTGTCCTCCTGAAATACAACGTCGTAGAAAAGTGATCTTTAATTTTTAGAAAAGGTTTCTTGTGTGAGGGAATACTAAGGTGTCTTCAGATTTTTTACAGCTGTTATACTTTTGAGTGTACAGTCCTTAATTAATTTTGGTTCAAAATTTTGAAATTTATGGAAAAAAAAATTTTTGTGGTTCAATCAGTATAAATGTCCATTCCCGTTGAACCACCTGTCAAAAAAATTGACTTTACTATTTTAGAAAGTTTTTTGTCGTGAGGTTAATGACGTAGGAGTGTCTTCGGAATATTTAAATAGCTGTTAACTATTTGGAGTTTACAGGTATCCGTGAAATTCACAGTATATTTATTGTAGAGAATTTATTTGAGACTTTTCTATTCGAAATTTCTTTCGCAACTTATAAGTGCTATTACTCCAAAAAATACTAAATCCATGTTTCCATTCTCTTACAGAACATATAACTACAGTCGTGTTACACTAATATGAATCGAATTTTAGATTCTCTAGAAAGGTCGTGCTTGTGTTCTGTCTGACCATTCAGAGAATAACTGGCTGTAGCATCTTGATTTTAACTCGTCATCTGTGATATCTGTTAGAGAGTTATAGTCATCCTATCTCCTCTCAACTCTTCTCACATCTAATTTTAACTTTGTATAAGCATATTGGGTATCTTTCCAATAGTTCAAAAGTCAATATCTAGAAAGGCCGCAAGGCAGCTTAGAAAACATATTAATTATGGAAAAGTTGCTTTATAAAGCGTATTATCGCGTTCGCTGTAGGTTAATACTAGAGCTCTATACGCAATATTTCTTTTTAATCTAATACTGCTATATCAACTTCTTTGGTCTGAGTTAAATACTGGCTCCTCTTAACTTAACTCTTTTATTCATATAGTTGTTATGCATAATTCTTTGCAAAATTGTAGAAAATGTGCTTAAATCTGCTTTACAAGCATCATAACCCATGTCGAGTTCCTTCGTCAAACATACTAAATTCCTGTAGAAAATATAAGACTCTATATATATCTTATCACGTAATAACTCTTCTTCAAGGAGTGAGAGACGCTACGTGCACATCGGGTCGCTAATACTCGTAATTCTCTCGAGTGAGAATGAGAAGGTAATCCCTGGCTCTATATCTTCTTTAAACTATACGCCTCTAGTATTCATTTCTCTGTCTCTATATTAAGAACTTTTAGAACCCATTTCTCAGATCATTCGTTTGTATTCATAAATCATGAGAAACTACATTATGCCTGTATCCTCCTGACAGAAATCACCGACTCTCCGTTTAGAAACAAGCGAAAATGGTTTTACTTCTAGAGAGCATTTGTTGAGTCTAATATACTAAGGGTCTGTACTAAACCGATTTTTGAGTACTATTCGCTCTTAGGATAATACTCAGGTAGAGACAATGCTTTGACGTACAGGTCCTTAATTGGAACTCGTCTGTGTGATTATCACAAATGTTAATGTTGATGCCGAAATATGTTTGAGTAGGAACAACACAGATCTATCTTTCCTAAGGTTCCCTCCTCCCTTTCAGTATAGTAATCCGTCCTCCCTCTCCTTCTACTTAAATTCTAAAGTCGCTTTGATTACAATAAATCGCTTCATATTTTATCTTTCACACAAGGGCCTTTTGTTGGTTGATGAGGGAATAGTGTGTAAGTTCTTCTTCTTGTGTCTCTTTATCATGTTATTTTTTTCCTCAGAACGTTTTAGCTTCTGTTATCTCCAGCACTTTTTTCCTACATTTTCACTTATGGATGAGTTTACAGTTCTGCTCCACCTAACTCATCATATATGCGCAAATACATTTAAAATTTGAAATTTTTGCGTTTTGTGAGTTCAAATTCATCTACTCAGATATTATTTGACCTGATCAATTTCTATTAACTGTCGTAAATGAAATAGTGATTTTTATCTCCCTACTATTTTAAGACATATCAGTTTTTAGTGTAGGCACACTCTAGTGCTCGTTCTTTCAGAGCTCTTTTTCCTGAATATTGTACTTCTCGCTGATGTGGATATAATTTCCGAGTGGGGTCGTCTAAGTTCCATTTAATCATTTTTATGATCAAAATTTATTATATTTGAACAAATTTGGTTCTCCAAGAAAAAAATAATTTTTTATTCTCTATACGTTTTACAATCATTCATCTTTATACTGGCGGGCGTTTTCTTCCCTTCGTAAAGCTTACCAGTAGTACGAATAAACATATATGATATTTAATCTTAATATTTAGAAAGGTTTTGTGTGAGAAAATACCTACTGTTTAAAAACGGTGTCTTTCGGATCTTTAATAGCTGGTATTACCTTTGGAGTAACAGGGTACTTAATACTTATGAACGTATAACGGAAGATATAGTGAAGCGTCAATGACGTTTATTCCATCTCACGTTCCTTTATATCGATTAATCAACAAACAAAAATAAATGGTCAATAGTCTCTTTTTTTTCTTTTTTTAACTAAACTTAAAAAACATTTTTATCATAAATAACTTATTCATTTTATAAACGACTTAATAGATAATACTCAGCGATAGCATATGGTATTAGTAATACGTGCTCCTCTGATTATCTGAGTTAATTGTGGGGGGCTCTAGTCCTCAACCGGCTATTGGACAGGTCGAGTTCAACGGCAAAAAGGCTTATAAACTGTTCTGTACTTTCCAGTTCACTTGACCCTCTATCTTTGCGACTGATGTTGGTGCTTTATCTCATATCCTAGTATAACAGTGACCGCTTAGCACGGCTATATGTCTCGATTGGTGCAAAACTTTATCGATGTGAGAAATTTGAAAACAAGAACACACTACTCTTTGTTGAGCGACGCTTCAAACACTTATTCAATCGTGCTATCTACCACTTATTAGAGAATATCGACAGTAGTGTAGACTAGACGTCGATATCTAGTATTTATTTTTTAATATGCGTAATTGTCGTCGAGCTAATATTTTATCGGACTGGATTGTTTAATCATCTTTCCCACCGATCCTCGTTCTGTGGAATACTTCATGTCTATCTATACATGAGTTTCCTCATCATAGATATATTATTTCTGCGTTCATATTAGACATTCTGAGAACTTTCTTTATCTGTTAGTTTGAGACTGTCTTGTGATTCAAACATATAAGGATGAGTCATTCGCTATAATGTTTGAGAAAGTCGAGTAAGAAACACCACCTCATCTCTTTTGATTAGTTGTCTGCTACAACCGTTTGAGTGGATTGGTGACAACCTGTAAAAAAAAATCCTTGAAATGGCCTTAAGAAAGAAATCAACTGAATCTCACATTACCCCCATCCAAAACATCTCAGTTATCATATCCCAGAAATTCGTACTCTCTTCAACATTACCCTCGGATGGACAATATGTCAAACTTAGGCGTTGGGAAAAACCGTTTTTTAAAATCGTGTTTTTTTTCAGGAAAACATGTTTTTTTTCATGTTTTTTTTCGTTTTTCCAGTTTTTTCGTTTTTTTCATTAAATGTATTTTTAAAAATATAAAGAGGCTAATATGATTTATGTTCACTTGATATTTCATTTATCAATATTAAGGATATTGAAAGTAAACAATATTCCAATTATGATTATAAAATTGCAGTGAGAAAACTAGCTGAGCTCTCTTCTCGGATTTATTTTCATAGCTGTATTTTTTTCTGCGTTAATCTCAAAATTCACCGTGTAATATAATTGTCGCGTTCACACTTCTAAATTAGTAGTTTGTAAAACTTTACTGAAAATTATATTATCTCTTTAATTTTATTTTGTACGATTGTATTTAAATCATATAATTATATATATATAGGTCCAACCCTTAATTGTTTTCAAATATTAAGTTGCTACTTATACTCAAAGTTTTAGATCTTTATATATATGTTTTAGAAAGGTCTGTATATGTACGAACTCATAGAAGTGAGCTAATAAGGATAGTCAAATGAAAGTGAATAAAAATATTGAAATTAAAAATAGTGTCTTCGGATTTTTATACCCAATGTATATGTTATAACCTTATGTAGAGTAAAGGAGCGAAGGAGTGAACTTAAAAAATTTGTTTATGTCAAAAATATTGAAAATATTTGGATATTTTTGGAATAATTTTCACGATTTTGAGTCGAGCTTTCACAAATAAGTCTACCACCCCAGTCTTCCTCCAGTCACTACTGATACTCGCTACTGTTTTACCTCAGTCGTTGACGTGAGAAAGTGATTATATGATTTTAAAGAAGTCTTTTTTATGTCGACTGGGAATAGCGTCATACAGAGTGATCTGTCATCCAGAATTTTATATTTCGCAGTATGATCATGTACTTTTTAAGTTGCTGATATTCAGTCTGAACACGGTCCTATGAAGTAGATACTGAAGTTTTGTACAAATGACTCTCAGATTTAATTTTGTTGTTCAAACAAAATGAGTTGATTAGTCCTCCTAGAGCATAAGCAAAGTCCGTAGAAAAGTGATTTTTTATTGATTTTTAGAAAAGGTTTATGTTGAAAGATATAAACCAAGGATGTTTCGTATCAGACTTTTATAGATAGCCATTAGCCTGATAATCTATCATCCTCTTTCGAGGTTGGCAAATTTTCAGAATTCCTAGTTCTAGATTATGAGCAGGTCAGTAAGCTTATTTGATCAAAAATATTTTAATATTTTGATATTGCATACTTCAGTAACTATTTCAACGAAATTCTATTACTACTATAATGCTCAGAGGTTCTTCGTAAGAGACCACTAGTCGCCTAACCTTATTTTATAAAATGTGCCTTATTAATTTTAGAAAGAGTGCAGTATACGATCAGAGCTTATATACTAGCACGTGTCTTACCTGTATTCTTTTTATAGCTGCTTGATATGATATTGTGTGAGTAAAATAATCGATTACATGCAAACTTGAGATAATCTATGTATAACAAAATTATTTAGAAATTAAATTAAGTCGATATTGAAGATTATTTTGATTAACATCATGGAAAAATTCAGTAAAATATAAAATAAAATAGTTTGCTTAAATCCGATAAAATAAAATCATGTCGAGCTCGAAAACTTACAGAGTGCTATTATCATCTATTTTAGAGAAGAGTTTTTGTATATGACCAAGGAATACTAAAATATGTTCTTAAATCGGTAGAGTTTTCTAATAGCTTTGTCTAATATACATCTTTTTGTGAACATAATTGTTCAAACATGTTAAAATGCAAAATTCAAAAAGAAAAAAAACGGAAAAAAACAGAGTTCCTTATAAATATATTTTTGTCTTGTACAAGTTTCATGAGAAAAAAAATTATATAGCAGAGAGTTTTAGATCTTTCCTCTGGTTAAAAAAAAAATACAGAGCTTGTTTTTTTGCCGCTCTTTCCAATATCCCTCAAATACACAAACTCAGCACCATATAGGAAACATCTATCTTTTCTTAAATAAAATTTAGAAAAAAGGTATTGTAACTTTGTTTGAGGTTTTAAAAATAATGTGTAAGCTGCCTTAGAATTTAATAGCTGTTTCTAGTACTTACTAGTTGTAGCGAGCGAGCGAGTAATAACAAATAATCCTTAAATCATAGATTCTTGTCAAATTTTCTGAGACCAATCTATTCCAAAACTCTATCGAGAATTGCTAGAGTCCTTCGTCATCCCCCTCGTTAACAACATTAAAACTATGTTCCCATCTCCTATCTGAAATACAAGTCGTAGAAAAGTACCTTATTATAATAATCTCTATATTAGACAAAATTTTGCACGATGCCACAACGCACTCATTTATCTCTAATGCGTCTCTCGTCATCTTTGATTCACTTTAATAAGTCATGCTTATGACTGTAGAAATCCAAAATCTTGCCCTTTCTTAAATACACTCATCACCTACTAACATGCTCTCTCCCTATTAATTCATTATTCATTTGTCCAAATTAATTTTTGATAATGTATTCGAAACTATCTTATTCAGATTTAAGTGTAGGATTATCGACTATACCATTACAATATATAACGTGCATTCTTCTTAAATACAAGTCTCGATAGGAAAAGTAGACTTAGTTTAAAGAGTGTGTTCTATGAATAAGGCGGATTTGCGTAACGACCTTACTACTCATGAGGTGTCATCGATTTAAAAAATTGTAGCTACTAATCATGTTCAGCGCACTTAATTAAAACAGATTACAGTGTAGTAATTAAAGCATTGCTACAAAAATTTTGAAATTATGGAATATTTTCTCTATAATTTGACTACCGTGCTCTCCTTGCATATGACCTTATACTTAGCCATCACTGCTCTATCATTAACGATATTTAGTACCAGATATTGATTAATCACTATTGCATTGATATAGATATATATATAGAGAAATGTTTAGTGTGGTCTGAAGATGCTTGAGATTACTATATCATGTGTTGTCTTGAATGTATTTTTAAAAGCATGTTGTATATAGAATTTTTGAGTATTATGATGGTCCTTAGGGAAAATTTTTGTCTAATTTGAAATTTTATGGGATAATATTGGAGATGACACTCTATAATCAGAAGAGTTCCAAATTATCTTATAAAAGAAGTTTCCCCTCTCTTTATCACGAGTCGTAGAAAAATGTTATTCTTTACAAATCTTCGGTATCTATCTTATTGTTAACCATAACTAGGTCTACTTCGGATGATTGTTGAATTATCTAGAGTGACTACTTATTTGTAGAGGTACAGTCTCCTTAATTTAAATATTTTTAGTCAAAATATATTAGATAATAATTTGTAGTAATAAAATATAAAAATTATTTTGTAGTTCAATCATATATAAATGGCCATTCCCTCTGAAATACAAGTCGTAGATAATGATATAATGATTTTTTATAATATTTTAGATAAAGTTTTTGTATGTCGAACAGATATACCATAGTACGTGATCTTCGATTTTTAAATAGCTGTTATACCCAATAAATGTTGGTAAGTTTACAGGTCACTTATAAATTATAATTTTTATTATTGTTATAAAAATATTATTGAAACTTTTGAGGAGTGAAATAAATTTGTAGGTTAATAATTATAAGCGATAATTCAACTCAATTTACTCTGAGTAAATCTGATCTACGCGTTCACGGAGATAATGTGATTGTTATCGGTTTATTTTTATAATATGATGATTAGTTTTTTGAAATACTAGTGTCTTCGGATTTTTAATAAAAACTGTCATAAACCAGATAGCGTTATTAATTTTAAGTTCTAGTTCACAATACTTATTATGATATTGGAGAGAATTTACTGGATTTTGTGTGATCTAACATATTAAATGGCCTTTCTCCTGGATATATTCACACTCTAGTAGATAAAAGTGATTGCTATATGATTTACCTTTACCAGAACTGTCCATTCTGTGCATATTTGGCTAGTACTACTTTTAAATTGGAGTGTCTCATTTTTACATTAGTACTTGTTTTAATACTTTGGAATAATACTATATATATAAGGTTAACAGTTACCTTAATTAATTATTTTAGTCTAAAAATTTTTGAAATTATTGAGAAATATATTTTTATGAGTATATTTTTGATGTTCAAACTAATATTAATTATAGCCATTCCTTCTGAATAAATATAAGTGAGTCTACTATAGTAAAAAGTGATTAGTCTACGGTATCTTTTTAGTAAACGATTGTTGTAAAGAGGAATATTAGGTGTCTTCGGATTTTTTAAATAGCATTGTATTACGTTTGTGTGTAGAAAATCACTAATTAATTTTTGTTTCAGAATTCTTCGAAAATTCTTCGAATTTTCGCGAAATTTGGCTATTCGAATAAGCATATAGAGAGGAGTTTTCGAGCGCACTCTCCCTCTTCCTGATCAAGATACAAGACGAGAGAATTTCTATTGTAAAGAGAATTATTACTATTCACTAGATATACGAGATTTCTATACACGATTTATAGCGCAACAATCTCTTGATATAATTGTTACCAGGGTGCGGGACAGGACCAACTCAAATGCACCTCACCAACCTCTTTTTCCCAACCCCCGCCCTTAATGAAAGAGATTCCACTAGATGGATTATATAACTTTAAGACTAGGCGTGCTTTCTGGATACTTTAATAGCTGTATGTACTGTTATGGAATCAAATAATGTAGAGAGCAGTCGCGTTAATAGATATGAGTAGTGTTATAAAACTATCTATTGTATATCATTTTTTGTACATGATTGTATGAGTTTTGATTTTTCTCTTTTCTCGATTTCATACACTATATATATAGAAATGGCCCAACTCTCTTGCTAGAAAATTATCACCAACGTGACTAGAAAAAAATGATTGTTATGATATGTCTGACGAAAAATCGTGTTCTTTGACAAGTTTATTCTAGAAGAACGTGAGTGTGGGGTGGTGTCTTCGGATTTTTAATAGGTGTTATACTTTTGGAAACAGTCGCTTTATAATTGTGCTCAAAATTTTGAAATTTTGAAATTCTTGGATTTTTGGTATCAACATATAAAGGCCATTCTCATGATATACAAGTGCGTAGAAAGTGATGTATATTTTTTAGAAAGGTATTTGTGTGTGGAATATAGGTGTCTTCGGAATTTTTATAGCTTCTTAACTTTTGGGGTTAAACATTCCTTGGTAGCAGTCTTAAACAATTTTTGTACAAAAATTTTTGAATTGAAAAATTTTGGATTTTGTGTCCACCAGTTAAAACACATATAGAAATGTCCAATTCTCCTGAAAAGAGAGATACAACGACTTATGACAAAGTGAATTTGTTTGTATATTATCTTACGAAAAGGTTTTATTGTGTGAGAAATACTAGAATCGTTTGTTTATCTTGGTCTTCGGATTAAATAGCTGTTATTACTTTTGGGGGGTAAACATTCCTTAAATTAATTTTTTGTCAAAATTTTGAAATTTGAAATTTTGAAGTTTTATAATATTGCATAACAATAAAATCATCAGGCAATATGAAGGTATCCACAAAAGTCACTTCTATTTTTAGACATGATTTTTGTTCTGAGGTGATTTGCGTCTATGTTGCTATTAAGTGATGGTAGAAATTATACTTTTGGAAGTGATATACTTCTGATTGGATTCAGAAATCACCCGCAAACACTTACAAAAGTCATTTTAAATCTTTGGATTTCTGGGTTCAAACATAAAAATGGCCATTCCTCCTGAAAACAAGTGTTGAAAAGTGAATTGCTTGATTATGACTTTACAAAAGGTTTGTGTGAGAATAACTAGTCGGTGGTCTGCGTGGTGTATTTAAATATACGATGTGCAACGGAATTGATAATGGAGTAATATTTCTTAGATTTTGTGTGCGACTTTTTCTTGCAAATTTTGTGAACATTTTTGGTGGGAATTTTGTGTACAAAACAATAAAAATGGCCATATCACTCTGACATATACCAAGTCATTAGAAAAGTGATTATTTTAAATTTTCAGTATATGTTTTTGTGAAATATATATAGGGTGTCTTACATTTTTAAATTATGCGTTATATTTGAGTAAACAGAGTCCTTATTTATTTTTTTCAAAATTAGAAATTATGAAAATCTATGGTATTTGTGGTTCAAAACATCATATAAATGGCAATTCCTCCTGAAATATACAAGTCGTAGAAAAGTGATTGCTATATTTTATATTTTTAGAAAGGGATTTGTGTGTGGAGAGACGTAGTGTTGTTGTTTGGGGACATTTAATTTTATATACGCTACTTGAGTACATTTGTGAGAATTAATATCGGTCTTGAGATGATTATTGGTCAAAAAGTTTTAAATTTTTAATTTTTGATATAGATTTACTGAGTATTTTCACTTTTATAGATGGGCCATTGCCTCATTGAAATTACGAAGTCGTAGAAAAATGATGTTATATTTTTAAAAAGGGTCGTAAAAAAGTAAGTATTGTCTAGAATTTTTAGAAAGGTTTTTATTGCTATTAGAGCTGACGAATACATAGTGGTTGTCTTCGGAGTTTTTTAATAGCGATTACGCTTATACTCTTTGCAAGTTTTAGCAACAAGGTCCTTTCACACTTAATTATTTGTCAAAATTTTTGAAATTTGAAATTTTTGCGTTCTTATGTGGTTCAAACATGGTAAATGGCCATTCCCCTGAAAACAAGACTTAGAAAAGTGATTGTATATAATTTTTTAAAAACGGTTTTTGTCTGAAGAATACATAAGTGGTTGTCTTCGGGATTTTTTTATAAGCGGTCTGTATACTTGTTGAAGTACCATGGACTCTTTATCTAGGAATTGCAGAATATTTTGAAATGTATAAATTTTGTAATATTTATGATGATACAAAATATTTAAATTAAGTCCATTTGAAACAGGTTTTGCTTCTGGGCATGCAACATATTTTCAAAAAATGTTTTTGTTGAGAAATATAAAGATGTCTACCGATATTCTTAAATCTTGAAACAATATATTTCTTTTCCTTCACTAATATTTTCAATTGTTTCGTTAAAATTCTAGGATAATTTTTTATTAATTGAAGGAGGTTCTAGAAAAGAGTCAAAATGTCATTCCTCCTGAAATATAAGTCGTAGGAAGTGAATTGTTATATTTTAAAAAGGTAATGATGTAATGATTATCTGGATACTAGTGTCTTCGGGATTTTTAATAGCTGTAATAGTTTTGGAGTATATACTTGTTGTTAATTGAATTTGTAATATTTTGAGATTCTTAAAAAAATTCTTATTGAGAGATATTTTTGTGGTTCTAAACATGGTATAACACGTGGCCATTCCTCCTGATAATATCATGTCGAGCTAGAAATTAGATATATTGTTATTAGTATTTTTAAAAAGTGATGGTCGTTAAAATAGTGCTATTGCTTAATATTTTTTACGAATATTTTGTTGTGACGTAATTAAATAGCAGAGTGGTCTTCAGATTTTTAATAGCACCTAGATACTTCATGTCAAAAGAGAATCAGAAACACATTCTCCATTTGTTCTAAATTTATGAATCTTTTGAAATTTTTGACATTTTATTCTCTTTTTCGTACTTTTTAATTGCTATTCCTCCTTAAGTTTACAAGACTTAGAAAAATGATTGTATATTTTTTAAAAAGGTTTGTCTGAGAATACGTAGTGTGGATGTATGTATACGAGTGATTCTTTAATAGCGTTTATCTACGTTTTGATTCCAGTAACAGGTCCTCTAATTAATTTTTCATAAATATTTAAATTGTTGAAATATTCGGATTACTTGTCAAAAAACATTTAATGGCCCTTCCTGCATAAGATTAAGTCAGTAGAAAAAGTGGAGTGTTATAATTTTTAAAAAGGTTTTGGGTGTGAGAATATATCAACATCGGTGTACTACGGATTGTATTAATAGCTGTTCAATATCTTTATGGATCTGGGTAAACAGCGTCTCCTTAAGTAATTTTTGTCAAAATTTATGAAATTTCTCGCTCACTTTTTTGTGGTATTTTCTGTTAGTTTAAATATTATATAGTATGGCCATTCCTTCCTTAATAACAAGTCGTAGAAAATGATTGTTATATTTTTTAAAAAGGTTTGTTGTGTGAGATTTCCTATGCAGGTGGCTTCGATATGTTTAATATGCTGTTTATACTTATTGGAATGGGAGTAACCGTCCCTTATATTTTATCCAAAAATTTGGAACATTGGAAATTTTTTAGTTTTTTGTGGGTTACATAAACATTTATAAATGGCCCATTTACCTTTCCTCTAGAGAAATTATAACCATTCAGTGTAGAAAATTAAATAGTATATATTTTTAATAGAAGGTTTTGTGTTGAGGAATACTCATACGTTGTGTCTTCGTTTTTTAATATCCGCTGTGAATTATCACCTTGAGACTGAGTAAGGGTCCGCTGAATTTATTATTATATGTTAAAATTATTATGAGAGAGTTTGGAAATTTTTGGATTTCTGTGGTTCAAAACATGGTAATTGCGCCATGTCCTCCTGAAAATACATAGTCGTCTTATAATAAAGTGTGTTATATTCTTAAAAAAAGTAGGTTTGCTACGAGTTCATATACTTATCCGTGATCTTTCGGTATTATTTTAAATCAGACTGTATATACTTTTGGGTAACTATACAGAGTCCTTAATTTCCATTATTGCTCGAATAATCTTTGTGAAAAATCTTTTAAATTTTGTGGCATGAATTTATGGTGTTTAGAATAATAATAAATGGCTATTGTCTTTCGCGTGAAAACATCACGTCGTAGAAAAGATGACATAGTTATTACTTTTAATATTTTATGAACTTCATTGCGGTGCAGGTGTAATAGCTATAGTGCGATGTCTATGTCGCATTTCATAGCTGTACTCATAACATGCCTTTGCCTTGTAGTATAATGTTGCTCAATTAATTTTCTCATTCAAATTTTAATCGAATATCGAAGTATTATTTTAGAGTTTTTTTTGTGGTTCGCATACACATATCAGACTAATTCATCATGAGTCCCATGTCATACCTGAGAAATACAAGTCTTGCTCTAAAAAAGTTGATTTTATATTTTTGGAAAGATTTTGGTGAGGAATAGTATAGGGGCTCTTCACGAAATTATCTAATAGCCTGTGAACAATAAATATATACCTTGACATTGCTCAACATCGCAGAGTAACGAGTCCTTATCAAAGTATTGTGATGTCAAACATATAAATGCAACTTGCGACCTCGCTACAGATACAAGTCGTAGAAAATATCGATGTTATATATTTTTGGAAAAAGTGATATTTGTGTGTGATGCAATAGCTAGGATGTGCTCCTGCTGCTGCGGATTTTAATAGCTGTTATTACTTGGTTGGACTTGTAGAGGTCCTTAATTATTTTTTATTTCAATAAGTTTACAAACTTTGGAAATATTTGGATTTTTTGTGGTTCTAAAATATAAATGCCTAATTTATCCTCCCATGAAATACCAAGTCGAGAAAGGTGATTTTCTATATTATTTAGAATAATTTTTGTTGATGAGAGCAATATTTGGGTTAGTCTATAGGATTTATTACTAGTTTGATATTTATACTTATTGGTATATACGTAGTAACAGATTCCTTCGATTTATAGTATTTTTTCAATTAAAATTTTAAATTCTGATAATAAATTTGATTCTAAAGTCTAATCAAGAAAGTTAAAAACAGGCATTCGCTTCTGAAAAAGGCATAAATAATAACTCGCATTTTGTATATATTCTTACCTATTAACACTGTTTTGGTAGTCTGAGTTGAACAAGCACTAGGTGTGTTATTTGGTAATTTTAATAGTTCTGATTATTATTACGATTAGTAGTGATCAGTTCACATATGAGCATCTGCTCTGCATCGATGTCCTTGTAAACTATATTATTACCGAAGATCTTCAAATTCCGCACAAATTTCGAAAAAGAGAAAGAAAGCTGGTTGCTTTTCGCCCTGCAGTCTGTAAGGCTGATGAGGATGTAAACACATTATCATAGCATAATTGTAGGTCCAAGTAGATGTGAGAAACGCTAAGCATGTCAATTCCCTAAAAACTTATTAACAATAATGTATAAACTGCGACGTATTATTTGATTATATAAACAGTAATATAAGAGTTATTGTTCTATATAAGGCGAGAAGTAACGTATTTAGTTTGTCTTTCGATATTTTCACAGTAAAGAATATTATTTGATCAAAATATTGGAAAATGACCTCACATTCTCTTGACAAGCACCTCTTCACCGCTTCATGTCTATCCAATGATCGATCACGGATTATTTTTATATATATAGTGAGTAATTATCTATATAGGTATATCTGAGGGTATATATCAGGCAAAAAATATTATTGTATATATATATATATATAGGTATCTATATACGTAGATATAGTATCTAGTTAATCTCTATAGGTTAAGCAAAATGGTATACATTACATATATATATAGAAAAAAAATTTATATGATGTATAATAGTTATTCATTTTTGGAGGAGTTTAGGTAATACTACTGTATATCGCGTATATATATACATTATATAATAGTTCATATTTGACTATAAAAGTTCAAATTTGCAATTATAAAAGAGTCAATTGCAGTTTTCATTTGTTACGACGATCGATTAACTCCGTGAGATGCTTTATGGCATCACCCTATTTTTGGCATAGGGCATCAAAAAAAAAATCAAAACGCCTTATTAGAAGTTGCATAATGAAGATTATCAAAACAAAAAAAAATTTTATCTTATAAGCCGAGAATCACTCAAGCGTGCGACATACACAAGGTCGTTAAAGAGTCTAAGACAAGTAAGTTCAAAGTCTATATACAAACTAAATTTTAAGTCCAAACAAGCAAGTTCAAAGTCTATCAAACTAAATCATTAAAGTCTAGGAAGTAATAGCGATAAAGTTAGAGAAAATATACTAATAATTATTATAATAAGAATAAGATAGTAAATATCCTAATCAACCAGCCCTATGCTAATATAGCGGAATATATAAAGTAATTGGTCTGAAGAGTACTTAACTTCTGGCACGCTAATTTTATAATAGAATTCCATTAAGTCCCCAATCCAAGTCTAGGTAACATAGTAATTACTCTATCTTTTTATATATTAAATAATAAGGTAATAATATATTCATAAGCCTATTCCATAATCTATTAAACTATAAACATATATAATATTATACTTAGTTATGTTACTGGCATATGAGACTTAATATTTAAAATAACATATCTAGATTATAGCGCAACTATGATACATTTTATAAGCTCTTAGACTTGTCAAAAGAGTCATTTTTAATCGTACTTAGTTGCCTTTTTTTAATTTATGATCATCCTTGCTCATCTTCATTTCTTCATCTTATTTTCATATATATATAAACATTGCATTCTGCTGTGCGAAACTATAAGATATATATATATTAATTATGATCTAATAGTCAAAAGATAAGTTCTCAATGTGATATATATTTATTATATTTAATTAACACAAAATTCAATTTCTAAAAATAGTTCATAGTACATAATTAATATAGATAAGATCAATCTAAATTATATTATTGTATAGCAAAATATATAAGGAATAGTATTATAATACAGTTTAAAAAATATTTTTTATATATCTCTCTCTCTATCTATGAAAAGTATTTTTCAATATTTTGTATGCGTTAGAAGTAACACAAGAAAATTATAATTGATAAATATCTTTAACACCCGCTCACGAGCGAGAGCAGTAAACTCGGATTACCAACAGCTTTTAGCCTGAGCAATTTTTCCTTCTAATAATCATACACCGTCCGATTAGTATAGCGAGAGTGGAAGGTGACGGAGTTAGATTAGGAGAAGATAAGTAGAAATATGCTCCGATTTTTGCTGGAATACGCATACTTGCTGTTGACAAGAGAATCGATGAATCACGCATGGGGCTCCACGGATTATCCGTCACCCTGCGGTAAGTGCACATATATATATTATTTGATTATTAAATATGTCTATCTCTAGTACGTTAATATATCAGATATATCGTAAATCTATCGATTATATCGTATTTTCTCTTAGTGATTAATATATTAACGACGTATTACCTCATTTATGTTATGCTTAGTAGTATATGCAGTTTATAACGTGTTGGCCTACCGCACACGCTGTGTATGCGTCGGTGATGTTTCTTAGGTGCTGACTTTATTTTGTTGCGTATAATGTTACGGATGCGTGATTAAGCTATGATACTGATATTATCTCAAGTAGACCCTCACACACAGGTGCGCCTGACGTATTTTTAAATATATTGTAAGAGGTGATTTTGCGCGTATGAATAGAATCCACGTCTGTAATCATTGTCGAAAATCGTGGCAGTGGTCGCATCGAAACATAGAACCTTTAAGTGTGGTGCGTATTACTTTTAATAATGCTGGTTATACGGATCCGTGGTGAGTGTACACACAAATCAAATCTTAACATTGGTCACAGGTAGCCTCAGTGTGTGCTTCTTTATTTTTCATAAAAAAGTAATACATCGGAGACAGTGAATTGTTAAGTTGGTTATAAAGTGCACTTTAAAAAGTAATTTTATAGTATAAGAATTTAAATGAATGCGGGTGCGTCCTCTGAAAGTGAACTTTACTCTTAGTTGTCATTGCCTATTAACTCCTCAATGCTCGGGCTCATACGCATACGGTGTACTCTACAAAATACTGCCATGTCTAGCGATACCGCTTCTATGCTTCAACGATACCCGATTCTAGCAACTATTGAATAACCGGTATATATGGCTAGTAAACCGGATCTCAGCTCTTACAACAAATACTACTCACTGCTTATACTTATCTAAAATAACTTTAGACGAATAATATATAACCTCACAGCAAATATCCTGTTAAATATTAAAAATTTTGCCGTATACATATAATAGCTAACTAATATTTTTACGAATATAATGTAAAATATCATCCGCCCACTATATCTTATATTATCATATATAACTCACTTACCACTTTGTAATTTGACACTTATCACCATTTGAGATAATGATCCGATACCCTAACTTTTTTAATATGGATTAACTCATAAATATAAATACGGTAAGAAGATCTGGAGATCAAAAAATTCAGTCATATTTCTTGAAAAATTTTTCATTAAGAGTCAAAAAATCCTAAGTTCAGAAAAGAATTAACGTTAGAGTTAAGTTTTTATAGAAAATCTTGTGGCATAGCTATCTGGAATTATTATAAGCCAGAATACTTGCCTAAATATAAAAGAATTTATACTTTAAATAAAAACTATAACTAATTTTAAAACATTTATTACTTAGATAATTTATTTTGTATACTTAAATGAATAATTTTTATCAAGAAAATTCATAATGTAACTGTATTCAAATAAGATAAACATATATCAAAATATATTAATATATCTATAATATAAATATTAAATATATATAAATATATATATAATTATATATTAACTATATATATATATAATATATATCATATATTAATATATATATATATAATATCATATATATACATATATATATAATAATAAATTAGAGTATTTCTAATACTCTATATTCATATAGCTAGTAAAATCTCTTACAGAATTTGTTATATAAGTTTAATTATAATATAAGTTTAATATAAAATAAAATAAGAAATCCCTAAAGAGCTAACAAGATAATAGTGTGTAGATCTAGCCTATCAATTCTGATCCATCTGAAGTTTTTGTAATTCTATATTTTTTATTTTACATTTATTCATTTTTAGTATATAATATATATATAATATAGAAAAAAAATAAAATCATGATATATAGACATATATATACTATAATAAATGAAGTTCTACTCTTTGAGTGGTGGTGTTTATATGTTATAATAGTAAAGAACATATGCTAAATTTGCATTAGGGAAATATATTATTAATAAATGAATTGTGATGTTTGACAATGCAGTTCTCAATGCAAACCCGTTTGAAAAGAAAATTAATTCAACCTCTAGGAATTCCTAGCTCTGATGGATAAGCTGCAGAGAAATATGATATGTTCGTATAGTCGTAATATAAACTCCGTTAGAGAGAGATCATGATTTGTTCTAGTGTTAAAATAGCTGCCGATTGCTTAAAATGCGATTATGTGAGAATATGAATATGACAAAAGAAAGCAAGAGCTTAGTTCGTTTACTCCAAAATATGATATATATTGATTTAGTATTAAATATGAATGAATGCATTTGTATATCGATCACAGATATTCAGGATTATAGTAGTCATCAAGATAGCCTCGTCAACTATTTTCATAAGTTATGTATTATCCTGATCTAAACTCATCATGATTATTCTTTCATCAACCCGTCTATTATTCATATTATTTATATACTTATATTTAATTAATTATTTATTAATATTATAATTATGTACCTAACGTAGCTACTAAACCTCTAGAAGAGTAACAATCCATATCTCAAAAACTAAAACAGCATACAGGTGAAAAAATAAGACAACACACTATAGCTGGAATTATGAGTCATAATAATTTTACAGAAGTAAACTGTTAAAATTATAATAAATATTACGAATAAAAACTATTTTAGTTTAAAAATAAAAATAATAAAAAAAAAAAAAATAATAATATATTAATTAATAAAGTTAAAGGAAGATGGGCGTTCAGACATATTAGACTACAGGGAAATTTTCTCATACATATTTTTTTAATAATCCTAATTACTATAAAATTTTTAGGTTTAAAGTAAATAATGTAAAAAAAAAAAAAAAAATATAAAAAAAATAAAAATAAATAAATAATAAATAAATAATTCATAATACTCCATAAAAATATATTTGCGACCTAATTTTTTGTTTTGCATATGGTAGATAGAAAGGTGGATACGGATTTTTACTTATAAAAAAACAATATTAGAGCTCACTTTCATTTCATTTCAGCTTGGAGGCAGTATAGAGTCTAATAACTAAAAAAACAGTAAGATGGACGTGAATTGCAATTATGTTAAATGTTCTACATATACATATATATTGTTATTTATATGCTAATAAAAATATTTTTAATAAAAAAAAGTTTTATGTTTTTTATATTATATACAATTATTAAAAAATATCGGTGTTTTTGTATAGGGGTTTATCTAAAAAAAATATACATAATGTTTTTATATTAAAAAGTTTTAAAATTTTTTTTTGTTTTCATGAAAGTTTGTCTCAGTCATCACTTTGAAGATGTATAGTGCAATCATAAATTAAATCAAACAATAAATACCTAGTTATATCAATAATATAGTCTTATAAATAAGTTTAAGTATATTAATACTGAGTATTACGAAAAAATTATATGATTTGCACCACAACGTCTACCAACTATGTGATTTTTAAGGAGGGCTACCTGAGGCAGGGTTAAGCTCCTTTAGCAAATTAAGGGAAGCAGTGCTTCAAAGTGCAAGCAATTTTTAAAACAAAATTCAATCCAGCAGCACTGCAATTTAATATAAAGCAAATCAAAAACCTCATAACAAGTTTCAAGCCTCTTAAACAAAACAAAGCATTCTACAATAGTTAAGCCAAAGTCATTCAAAATATAATTAACAGGGGAGGAGGCCGAATAAATACTCAATATAGATGAATAGCTCCACAAGGGCAAGAGTGATTAAAATCAAACGATAAAATATAATTTAAAATTTTAAAGTAAGATTTTAGCATGATTCACATAGCTTTGTGTGGCTAAATAATATCAGCTAGAGTGTTGTGAAAGACTATATATAGAAGGCCGACGGGGAACACGAGGTAATGGAGTTATTAATCTGATCTCCTCTCTCTTCC
>JABUQX010015960.1:30000-35813 GCA_015478945.1 Trachelipus rathkii | reverse complement strand
TTTTGGAAGGGGAGAAATAAAGGAGACTTTCAAGTCCATTTGCCCATACTGCCCATTCAGGAAAATTTATTTAATACATAGCTCACCACAACTCAAACGGCAGAGGCCATATTCAAGGAGGAGAGAGATAGAATAAAATAATATAAATTAAAATATTAGTGCAAAATTACAGCAATAATGAGACAAATATTGAAATTATTATCCAGATTAGGATTAAAATCTTCAAAGTAAGGACAATTAACAAGAGATGGAGAGAATCCACAAAAACAGAGTCGATGAGGAAAGAGGAAGACAGACACCACGCAAAAAACTAGCACTTTGGAAAAGTACATGTCAACGACACAATACTATGAGCGCAGATACACAAGCAACTATTGAATGACATAACGAAGAGACGTATGTAAATAACAGGTAGGTAGGTAACGCGAAATGAATAAGTTCCCTCGAAAGCCAACTTGACACTCTGCAGAGTACTATAAGATAGAGAATAAGCACAACATACGCTACGCAAAAGAATAGAGGTCAAGTGAACTGGAAAGTAAGACAAGATTTAATAAAGCAATATTTTGCCGTATGAACTCGACCATGATCAAAAAGACGGGTGAACCAAAGAACCCAATCAGAATTATAGAGAAGCAGTACTCCTACATGGCGAGGAACTTTGTTACGAGAGCACTGAGAAAGGAGGAAAGATCTCGCATACTAAACATGTAAATGTCAGTTTCTTATGAGGCCGCCTAAGAAACCATTTGTGATGTATATGAGGTATTCAAGACATTTTTTTGTTCATGTTAAGCCAAGGATGTTTTTATATGTCAACAGGAGAGACGACAGAACGTCGAAAGAGACAGGAAGAAGAAGGAAATTTGGAGACAGGGTAGAGAAGTTGGTTTTAAAGAATTAAGAATTTCACAAGTTATTTCTATCCATCAGAGCGAGAATAAAATCGAAAGATTAAGACGAGAGGCAAATTCTAGAAGGTAAAAGTGGGAGTAGGAATTGTGATAGAGTAAAATGAAGGTCGAGGTAGTCGGAATTACGAGTGGGATAGAGTTAGAGGTGCCAGTGAGAAGGTCCTTAATGAAAAGTAGAAATAAAGTAGGAGATAAGACAAACCCTGAGGAACACATATTAGACGAAAAAGAGAAGAGTTGCCAATCAACAAAAGCCGAATATGAAGCGATTATGAAGAGTAATATATAAAGTAAGCAAGAGGAAGGAAGGAAACCCAATGGGAGGAAGCATAGAAAGTAGCGATGCATGCCATAAAATAAAACATAACACAAGACGATTATCAAAATGCTTGAGAGAAAATACAAATAGCCTTACAAATCACACGCACAACCGACCGTAATACAACATAGTCAAACTTCAAAATCAATTCTATTATGATAAGGAACTGATATCGCGCAGTAAGACTTCTGCACGAGAAGCCGTACTGAGCAGATCGGAGTGGGGGGAGTATCAGAATGAATATAAGAAGTGATATGAGAAGGGTTCTCAAAGCATCATAAGATAGAATACAAAGTGAGAGCTACAGGCCTAGTTAGAAGGACTCAGAGCGGCATTACCTTTTCGGAAATAGAGTGGCATAGATGGAGCATATCCACAACACTAGGAAGGGAAAAGTGAACTAGTATTGAGAAATAGGAAATAATAGTTAGAGCGAAAGGGGCCACAGAAAAGGATTAGCTTACAGTTCGGAGAATTTAAAGCAAATCAAACAAAAATAAGAACAAATAAGAGAGGAAAGGCAGATTTACAAAGTTGTTAGAGATGGAAAGATTTGTCAGTAGAGAACCAAGGAGGGTAAGCGCACTTTCTTTTGATTGAAACAGCTTTTGCTGTTGAAGAGGTATCCTGCAACGATTCTGCTTAATGGAAAATTAGCGAGAGTGATGCAGAGAACGAAGAGTTTTCCACACGCGAAGGAAAAACTTCAATTTGTATAGCACACAATTATCTACATCATCATGCTTATGACGCTAGATAAGATATTAGTTTTAGAAGGCACATGAATGAGGAAAGAAAATTTATCTGAAGGAGTGAACCTGCTCATATCAACGATTACAGCTCCTCCTTATCTTCTTAAATCTTTATTCATCATCATTAATCCTCTACTTAAGGTAGCAATGTGCTATCTCATCTGACTTGGAAACCTTCACATTTTAGGTCCTGGTTAAATATTTATACACGTATTGCAGGGAACAGCCACTTGACCTAGAATCGTTACGGACACAAACATTGTCTCCTCATTTCCCATCTAATAAATTACTTTGATTATATTATATATTTAACTATATTATATTATTATATTATTATTATTTATTATTATTATTTTTATTATTGAGATTAGAGATGAAAAAATTTTGATCGCTAAAATAATCTCGGGAGGTTGAACCCCCTGACCCTCCTGTCTACAGCCTTATATATATACATATTATATATATCTATATATTATATTTATTATATATATATATATATATACTATATATATTATTATATATATATATATAATATATATATATTATATATATAGAGAGCGAGAGAGAGAGAGAGAGAGAAAACTTTAAAAATAGTTTTTTTCATGAATCGTCTCGGTCATCATCGTCATCGTTATCGTCATCGGCAAAAATTTAATAATCGTCCTCACTCAATATATATATATATATATATATAAATTATATATAGTGCTGTTACACAAAAAAACAAGGCCCATTTGTTACATAAAAAAACAACATTGCTGTTCTCGTAAATATAGGTCTAGAGCGAAAAATTGGTGCACGTAATTAATCGCATTTCTAGTACGAGTGAAAAATGTTAATGGTTCGAAGCATCGAATTTTTTTGAATTTTGCGAAACATTTTTTTCATTTTGAAAAATTTCACAAATTTTCAGCATTTTTTCAGCATTTTTTGAGACTTTTCAAGCATTCACTGCATTAGAAATTTATAAATTAGCATAATATTTGATTCATTCCTGTTGGTCCAACTTGATATAGTGCCTCACCTTGGTCCATCCAAAGTCCAGAGCCTCCCCCCCCCCCCAAAATCTAGACTTGAGCTCTCCCCTTTTTACCTCCTCCGGCTTATTAAAAAAAACCAATTCCAATTAATTGAAAATGTGATGTATATGCGTTATAACTCTATCACAGCGGATATGCTTGTTTTTTTATTCTGTCATGTGTGGGGTCCGAAACCCCCAGAAAAATGTAACAGAAAAAACACTTTGTACAAAAAAACCCATGTAGTTCTCCAACGGTTAAATAAATTTTTTTTTTTTAATAAAAAGTTGACAACTCGCCCACTTTGTACTTAATTAAAAAAAAAAAAAAAAACAGTAAATATATAAATAACCTAGATTTGTTGATTTTTTTTAAAAATTTTTTAATTTTAATTTTGATTTTAAGAATTAGGTACGAAAAATAAAAAAATATTGTAAAATTGATCACCTAATCTTTTAGTACAGGTTTTAAGCTATGAATACATATAAAATGCATATTGATAGCACATTTCATTAAAAATTATTTAATTTCATGACCCCGGCAATTTCAGATTTCCATTCCATTTCCCTACACCCCTCACCCTGGACTGGGGGGCCCAATTGCTCAGTAAACACGGAAACAACTCAAGACATCGGGAAAACCCATTATAAATCATTCCTGACAAAGAATTATTTACAAGATAACTACACATTCTAAGGAAAGCATTTTAAAAAAATCAGCTATATCTGGGAATACAGCTAATTTATCATCTTACTTTACTCACTAAAACGTTAGGGAGAGCTCATTTAAGTATGTCCAACCAAATTATTGATAAAAATTTATATATTTTTTTGAAGTCTTCTGAAATCGAAAGTCTCAAATTTGTTGGGTCCGGACTTTTAGAATTCTTTTATAGACATTATTAATTTTAATTTTAATTTCTTACATTAAAATGATGCCAAATGCCAATATTTTATTATATCTAGAAACTAATTTTCTGTAAGTGTTATAGTTTTTAAGTTACAGTTACTTAAAAAAAAATAAGGCCAATTTTTTTTTCTGAAATTGCCTCTGAGTTGACGGCATCTTAATTTCATATTAAAATTTTACTTTTTTTTTTACTATTTTTAATAATATTTTTCATATTTATATGCTTAAAAAATATTTAACTACATATGATGCCATATTGTCGCTCTAGGAAGGGTTTAGAAGTGGGTTTTTTTTTGTTACATAACTGGTTTTTTTGTAAATGTTTGGTTTTCTTTTTTTATGGATCTAATATTAAAAAGTATTAAAGCAAAACAAATAATTTTTCTGATATATGCCTAGGCCTAGCCATATTAAGAAAAGTATTCTAAACAGTTAATATGAAATAGTTTAAGTTTAGTATTAGGCAAAGAAACTGAAGAATTGTTTTTTTGATGAACAGCACTATAAATATATATATATTCGTATTATACTATATATATATAATATATATATATATATATTATATATATATCCAATAATACTATCATATACCTATGAGCGTCGGCGGGTGACCTGCGGACCATTCTTAGTATAACTCTGGTTCCGGACTCTCCCCTAATGCACTTTTGGAAATTTTTTTTTGTAAATCACGCCCTGAAGTCGGATAGCACACAAAAAAATATAATGTAATCTCTAATTAATTAAAGTGTTATTAAGTTTGAATAAAAGCCGAGTCGCCTGGCACGGGAGGCGTGAAGCGGACACCATTGAGGGGTGAATCGGGGACCATCTGTTTAAATTCGTTTATAAATATTCAATTTATATTTAATTTTTACTAATGTAATAATTATTTTAATATATTAAAAAATCTGCTAATAGTAAAAAAATGTCAATAATGATAAATAAAAATACGTAATATAAATTACGGTGGTCGATTCACCCTCTCGCCAAAATTTTGATCACTTTTTTGAACTATTTTTTTTTTATTAAAATTTCATTTTTAAAAATTCATTCATAATAACAGATTAATTTATATAATATTAACATAATACTATACCGTAATCAAAACGTCAATAATAATCAAACGATAAAATACGAAAAACAAAATAATGGTCCGAGCCACCCCCATCAATTTTTACGGTGGGGTGATTCGGACCAAGTTAGGCCCCGTTTTTGTGCCACTTAATACTGCTTGATCAAAAAATTTACTTTGCCAGTTTAAAGCTAACATACCGTACTCAAGTGTATGCACTGAAAAAATATGTGCACATTTTTTTGAATTAAACGAAGGTTTAAAAAAACTCACATTTTTCAAAAGTGAAGTTCTATTGAAGGAAATTTTGTACCCTAATTTCTAACATTTTTTAAAAATATAAAAACTTTCTAGAATTAAATATGATCTAAATAAAACTTGTAGTACTACCGCGTGGCTATAAAATGCGCGAAAAATTTTTTTTTTTTTTTATTATTTGTATTTTATTTAGAGTGGACGAATCACCCCTCCTAAAGAGGCGGGCCCGGTCACCCCGCCCGACGCTATATATATATATATATATGGAAAGGGTTTTAGATAGGGAAGAATGATACAAAAAAAAATTGATCAGATAAAAAATCTATTTCATAGTTTAATCCAAATAATTACCAGTATTTTAGATGGGGAAGAAAGACATTAAAAAAAATATATATATATTTCCTCAGGTTACGCCATTCCAAATAATTACCAAATTTGCAAATTATTATATTAAAAACATTATTCACATTTATGAATATTAAAAACATTATCTGCATTATCGTACTCAGGCATATTGCAAATGGAAATATAAAACAGGTTCAATGAGACTGTTAAAAAATTTAACAACAT
>JABUQX010015960.1:2500-27500 GCA_015478945.1 Trachelipus rathkii | reverse complement strand
CCAGACGACTTTTTTTTTAAGAGTTTATTAGTAGAAAACTGAAAAAAATACTCAATCGATAGATAATGAAGGTTACTCATATATCATATATAAAGTACTTATATTTTTTCTTAAGTCTTTTAATTTGTTTTCCTTTTCATATTGGTTTAAGTCAACTTGCTTTGTGCTTTTATACAGTAACTTCTTCTACATTATTCTTCGGCTTAGACTATCAGCATGTCGATAGATTTGCGCATGCAAAGCTTTTAAATACAATCACGGAAACGCGTAACCGTTGATATTCAGTTAATTTAAGAACACAACGAAATAAGTAGCATCAAAATATAGTGCAGAAATAAAGAAATATTACAGCAATTGTTCATTGTGAAGACCATAATTTTCTCTGCGGGCATCACTTACCTTTAAGAGTAATAGACCTGCTGAGGGGGAATTTTTTGAAGACCGATTAAGCTGTGAATAGAATGGTGTGGTGCAATGTGGATTGAAAACATATTCTAAGGACCAGAGAATGCGTCTGGAGATCCCCGTGATTCAAAAATGAAATGATCAATTTGTGTGGAATGTCTAATCATCATAAATAAACATAATTTTGAATATGCAAAAAAAATTTGTATCTACTCCATATTGCAGATGAAAACTGCCGATTTGTCAGCAACGGAACAATATACATAGATTAAGGTTTTCCATATTAAAAAATGACTGTTCGAGAAGATTTCTTGGGGTTTGAAATTCTTGAAGTTCTTGAACCATTGCCAAGCGATTGATTGTTTTAGAAAAGTTTGAAGCCGAAGTTATGCGTTGTGTCAGGGTAGACAAGACGGCGCGTATTGGCAGGATAAGGAGTAGGTATAAAAAATGAAAAAAGATTATTTTCACTGTGTAAGCCAGCATACCTTATGATCGATTAAATGACTAACATTAACAAAATTTCAAAATACTTATTGCCACAATAAAAGACAACTTTTTCAGATTCAACCTTAAAAAAAAATACATTCAACTTGCCTCTAACACTTTGTGAAACCGTTGGACTCAAAAATATCATAGGATTGCTATTTTCCATACAAATATTATAAAATTGTGATGGCAACAATCAACAAGAAAAACAGCTTTTAAATTATACTGTTCGGGGCACAAGACCCAATTTCATTATAACCTCTTCGTAATAACCAATTATTTTGTTTAATGAACAGTGGTTCAACATGTATTAAACAAAATATTTACCTTAAGCAGTACTCTGACCCTATCCAAAGATTTTTGAGGTTGTTCAAAGACAATGTAAAATGCTGATCAAATAACTAATTGCTAGATCTTGCTCTTTCGCATGTTGTACTTGCTGAGTTCTTAGTAGAATTTGCACCACCTAGAAAAGTACAATCTCAAAAACATAAAGCAAATCACTGCTGAAATTGTGGCCCATATTGGAAGCGTCTTGCACTGTGCCTTATTTTGATCACTTTCATCTTTAGAGACTAGATTTTCAGAAAAAGTGCCAGCATTTTATCTGTTTCATTTGCATCCGTTTCTTATGTTAGGTGTTCCATAGGCAGTTTGCTGTGAGAAAGTAAATTTATTTCAGACGGGTTATATAAGCTTGATGTCAATACAAATTGATTACGAAACCTTGAACATGGTACTGTGGTGGAAAAATGGATAAGCAAAAAGTGAAGACTTGGATTACTGAAGTATTAAAAGCGGACCCTCTTTCCTCAATTTAAAAAACTGTTCTATTAATTGCAATGGTGCTACCGTGTTCTCTATCATTGAAAGTGTCTTCAGCACTTGCGAAAAAGGCAAAAGAGTTGGTTAGAAAAACAATGTATTTAAACAGCTTAAATGGCTATGTAGGATAACGTACATAAAAAATAGTAAGTGAAAAAAATGAACGAATTGAGGAAACAATGTAATTGCGAAATTCGCTGAAAATCCAAGTAGTCTAATGCTAGTTTAATTATATTAGTTACCACAAGACTTCAGTATGAGCAACACCATAAAATATACTTTTTAGTTCTCAATAGGTATTTTTATTTCTACCTCATACACAAATTTTTTTATTACAACTGTTTTATTGTTATTATATTTATTTCTATAACGAAGTAACTTTTTCTGTATATAACCATAAGTCAAATCTTGCGTGCACACACAAAACTACTACACACCACACACACACAACACACACACACACAGAGGTGGGCAGTAACGCGTTACATGAACGGCGTTACGTAACGGCGTTACAATCTGTAGCGAGTAACGGTAACGCTTCAAACGGTTTTAAAATGTAACGATGTACGTTACGCTACCTTTTTTTAAAATTTAACGGTTTTTTCGTTACTCGTACCGTTAATCCCTACAACGGAACTCATTGTGTTGACAATTTTTTTTTATTTTTATGGAAACGAATTTTAGATTTGTTCAGATTATATATATATTATTAATATATATATATATTATATATATATATATATTATATTTATATATATTATTATATATATATATATATATATTATATATAATTATATTATATATAATATATTATATTATATATATTATATATCCAAGACAGCCTCGGAAGTAGACAGACCTCGGAAACGATTTTGGAACAGGAACTTGAATAATGTTTTTAAGATTAGATGCGCTACACTACATATGCGGAGTATAGGTGGAAAGAGAGGAATCTGGAGATAGATGAGGGATGAGGAGATCGACCGTGATAGGGAATGGCAGAGATGGATATGACAAGAGAAGAGAGAGGAAGATATGATGGAGCGATATGTAATTGATATATAAAGGGGTAGAGGAGGAAATCAGAAAGCATGGAGTAGCATCATTATAGGGCGACAGACTGTCCCCGTTCATACACGAAAGACTTATAGGATGCACTTTTAAAATCAAGAGAAAGAGGTACCACTTCTATCTATATTCGCCGCAACAGAGACACCCTGAAGAGGAAAAAAAACAAGACTTCATGGAAATGTTGGAGGAGAAAGTGAGAAGACGAAAGAAGAGAAGAGGATGTACTGTTTTTGATTGGAAATTTCAATGCACGAGCGGGAAGGAGAAGAGACGGGGTGGAAACATGATAGGACAGTATGGAGAGGAGGTAGGGAATATTGACAGGAGAGATGCTTGATAGATTTCTGTCGGAGAAGGATTGAAGATATGAATGGTTGTTTTATCAACGAACGGGGACTCACATAGGTTCGCAAGTTATAGATGATACATATCACAAGAGAAATTCGTTCAGGAGATCTATTATGACTATGTAAATATCATCTGATTTAGGAAGTCAGAAAGAAAAGTAGAAACAACTTATGTTTTTGGGGAGAAAGGAATATAATTGGAAGAAAGATGGAGAAACTGGTGGTGAAGGCAGTAAAGCTGCAGAAAAAAGAAAAGAGAAATGTGATTAAAGTGAATATTGAAGGAATGTGACAAGAAAAAGGAATATTATTAGAAAAATAAATAATACAGAACAATTAGAGGAGTAGGAAGATGAGGAGATACAAGAACAAACGATAAGAAGGGTAGCAGAGGGACTTAGAAGTGGGTAGGAGGAGGAAGAAAGACAACACAACTGTGGTGGAGCTGAGAAGTGAGAGCAATAAAGAGGAATAACGGTTATTGATGATGAAGGCGGCTGAAAAAATGAGACACGTAAAAACCAAGATCTCAGTTGTGGAGGCAAGAAATGATGAAGAGAGAGTGAAAAGAGAGAGTGAAAAGAAGAGGCTCCAAAGAGAGAGGCCTGAAGAAATGATGGAAGATGGGGGCAGAAGAAGGAAGAAGCATTTTGTAGACTGACAAAAATAATATAGAGATCAAAGATGAAGTGCTTGAAACATCAAGGAAAGCAGGGAGGTGTTGGAATCATATAGACACAAACAGAGTTGGACGGAGCAGTAACTTCACGTGAAGCCTAAATGTGAATGAAGGGGGAGAGGGGAGAAAGTGTGGAGGGAGAGGAAGATAGGAGGGGAGGTGGATACACTATGAGAATACGAGGTTGCTCTGAAAGCGATGAAGAACGGTAAGGGACCGGGTGAAGATGGGAGGGATACCCATAGATTTGATAAAAGAGGGAGGAGAGAAAATGAAAGAAGAAATTTTGAAAATGTTTAATAGGGTTGGAACGAGAGTGAGTACCAGAAGGATGGGGTAAGTCAATTATAGTTCCCATATATAAGGGAAAAGGAGATTCAGGAGACTGTAAAAACTAACAGAGAATTTCCTTTTACAATGGAAAAAACATATGAAGAATTTTAGAGAAAAGTGCAGAATAAGTAAGACTGGGTGAAGAGAAGCACGGATATAAAAGAACAGAAGCACGACGGATTTCTCTTGTTCGCTCTGAGAACTACGTTGAAAAAGTATGGAATCTATCACACGGATATATCACGCTTCATAGGACTGAAGAAGGCTTTCGATCTCAGTGCCTAGAGAGAAGTTTGGAGAGTGCTGGAGAGAATATGCAGTGGTAGGAAAGTTGAGAGGAGCTGGAGAGTTTGTACAGCAATAGCAAATGTAATGTAAGACAGATATGAGAATAAGGAATGGTCGATGTGAGAACAGGGGTAAACAAGGGAAGCTGTTGTCACCAATTTGTTGCATCGTATCTGGATTGTAGTGATAAAAGGAAAGTGAGAGAGAAATCGTAGATTTGGACGTGATATTTTGGCATATGCGGTATGGACTTGGCGTGCTGGAGCGAAGAAGGAGAACGTTGAGGGGTAGTGATAGTTTTGCCACAGCCTGAGAGATGCGGCTTGCTATAAACGCAAATTAGACGAAGATATGTGCGTCAATAGAGTAAGCAGAAGAGAGTTTGAGAATAGAGGTGGGAGGGGACTGAGATTAAAGACGTGGAAAATGTAAATATTTGCGGTGGATGAGAATATTTGAAGAGTGGGAGGAAATGTACAAGAGATCATAAGTAGATAGCTCGTATGCGGGAGCAAGTAACGCGAGTATGCCATACCTGAAAGAGTAGACAATGAGTGTGAGGTGAAAGGTATTTGAAGGTATGTGTGTAACACAGATTTTACGTATATGAGATTATAAATGGTAGTACGACAACAGGAGGATAGTAGAAATATAGTCGGCGATATGTACGTTTTGGAGAAGCCGACTCATCCACCGGATATCAACACCCTCGGAAACGACGTGGCTCGATAATGGCAAGACTAAAAAGAGAACAGAGAAACGAAGAATAAGGAGGAGGCGGAGTGTGATGGCTATATTGAATCGATGGATGAGCTAATTGAGGTGGGTGGGACACCTGGAGAGGATGCAAGAGGGAGAGTAAGCCAAAAGAATGGAGAGTGAAGACGGAGTAAACGAGCCAAGAGGAACCTAGGAAAGATGGAAAGCTCGGTTGAGGTCATTGAGAGACAGGATTGCAGGCGTCGATGCAGGAGTGAGGAGATGGAGTTTTTGGAATAGAGAAGATTCAGAAAGTGGATGCCCCGCTGACAGGTATGACCTTCTAGTAGCGGTTGTAAATTGTAAATATATATATAATATATTATTAATTATATAGGTATATATAATATATATATATATATATAATATATATAGTATATGATATATATATACTAGTATATATACAGTTATATAATACTATAGTATATATAGTATATATAAATATATATATATATATAAAGTATATATAATACTTTTTATTATGCTATATATACTATATATAATTATTAATATATACTATATTATAATATATATAATATATATATATATAAATATTATGGACGTGGTCGAGGATTTATTTAGGGAGCAAAGTTGACTGATATATATACTATATTATAGTATATATATCATATATATATATCATATATACTAATATATATATATATAGTATATTATATATATATATATATATAAGATATTATATATATATATATTATATTCTATATAATATATATATATAATAGTATATATATATATTATATACTATAAATTATATATATCTATATATATATATTAATATTATATAATTATGCTACTATATATATGTTAAGGATATTTTTTCTATGGAAAAAATTAATTTATAAGAATATGATATTTTGTGGCTACTATGCCAGTAGAGAATTCTGGCAACATGGCCATATTTACTAATGTATCATTGTTAGTTAATTTACTGTTTTTTAGTTCAGCGTGATTGTGATCGATAATTAAACCACGCAATTTATTATCGGGTTAGCATTTAACAGTAAAGTATAAATTTATTCAATGTGTTTCATCTATCTCATATAGGTGTTACCCATAGATACGATTTACTTAACATGGTAGCTGAGGAGGTGTTAGATGTAACAAGCCTAATTTGAAATGTGAAACAGAAATAGGAAAGTAGCCTAGTCAGCCCCGTCATAAACATAGCACAATTACGACAAGTAACGAACACAACTACATGAACAACACAATAAACTATAAAAACACAAATAAAGCTAAGAATTACCACAGAAACAAGCGCCCAATAAACAAAATAACGAAACAATGACTAACAATCAGAACATACTAGACAAAGCTATACAACCCCCACGTATAAGTTAAAAATATTGGAATTTGTCTATCGCAGAAAATTGAATTCACTACAAGATTAAGGCAACGATAGGGACAAACAGATGATATAGGAAGCTTCCCATTATCCCAATCAGTCCACAGAGATACTGCATAGAGCCGACAAAGACACCAAAAACATATAGCAGTGCATAGAAGCAATAATGGTAAATTAGAAAACCCAGAACCCAGTACTACAGCAACAGTTGAAGGGAAAAATGCATACAAAAAGAAATTTAGGAACAAATATACAACAAACTCAACTCAGCAGATCAATGTTATTTGTTGGGTTTCATACTCAAAGCCAAAGTTTAGAATGTCAAACAAGAATCTTTTGAACAGATCATGAAGTATGGAAGGAACTATCACATCTTTTTGCAGAGTTGAAGAAACAAGTTTACGATGTTTGTTCACAGTTTTTTTCTTACAATGGAATGAGAAATTAGACCATCAGGTGGAAAATTTACTCTTTCAATAAGACAGTATGGGGTAATATTCAGAAGAATCTGTCAAAATTCAATAAGAAATTGAAGGTTACATTGCCAGAGTGATTTATTCATATCGTAAGATTGTTTGAAATTTTCCAAAGATTATTCAAAATTCCAACCTACATGGCTCATGATTCATAGTTATATAGAAGAGAAAGAAGTATAGATAATTTGTATTGGTTTGCACAGAACATATAAGTTTGGCATCAAAGGTTAAGTCAGAAAATCAAGAAGCGTTAACAAAAAGAGGAAACTACAGAGAAAAGTAGTACCAAACGAATTAAAAATGAGACAATTTCCTTGCAATAAACTCCATTTAAAAGTCACTGTCAAAATTGTTAGAAATGATTGCACGATGGTAGACAGAGAAAAATAAGCCAGAAAGAAATGCAAACTTTATGAATATAAAAGAAAAAATTGCAAAAGCTAACAGGATAGTTAATACTTATTAGTTAGCGGTATGTGAACAAGTTTTTTATTCCGAAGAAAATGAATAGAGAAAAATTTGGCGTATTGATTAATGGCGCTACAAAAACTATAGAACAAATGTGAGAAAGTTATTTTAAAAATTCTAATGAATTTGAGCATTAGTCAAGTTGAAATCAGCAATGATCAGGCAAGAACATATGTGTTAGGATATGGAACAATTGAAGTAGAAATCAGTTGTAGAGGAAAATATTACTCAATAATTTATGAATTGATGTTTGTCATGTCCTGATATTAAAAAAATTTTTGATTTCAGTATTTCGCAGCTCATATAAGCATGCCAAATAGTGAATTATATATCTTGAAACCAAGTGTATCTGTATTTATGGTAGACAAAAAAAGCCTATTTTAATGGCTATCGTAAACTAAAGGAAGGTCTATTCAAAGTTGCAATGAAAGTTAAAATCTCCCATATACCAGAAATAAATGCACTTGAAGAAAAAGGATCTATTACAGTTATATATCATGAAAGAATGGGACATCAGGATAGAACGAAGACACATAAGAAACTATATCAAAACGAAAGAATAAATATTGAAAGCACCTTTATGAACAGAAATTGTTACAGGATGTATAATGAATTGGCATGTACAGAATTTTGCGACGAAAAAAAGTACAAATATATCAAGCAAGGAGAATTGGCTATTAGCAGATGTTATGACCTTTCAAGATTATCAATCAGGTTATAAAATGCATTTGTATGTCTTCAACAGACTGATTGTCTTCTAAACGATGATAGATTCTAGTTAATTTTATTAAAGGACAAATCAAGAAGTTTTAAAAAATTGGAGCAAAGTACTTGAAAAAGCAAAAGTACAAGGACATCCCCAATCAGAGAATTTTAGGCGTGATAATGGTTTAGATTTAAATAAGTTAGTAAAAAGCTTTTACATAATATGGAGTAGACAAAGGTTAACGGCTCCGCTATACCTCCACAACACAAATTAGGAGTGGAACAAAAGAATAATAGACACACTAGTTGAAGCGGGCCAGGATCACTTATGTATTCAAAAGTAAAATTTCCAGAAAGTGTTGGGCAGAATTAATTAACACAGCAGCATATATAATAAATAGAACTGGATGCCTACTCGTTTGATGAGGAAAACGCCTTTGAAATTTGGTTTATTGATAGAACAAGCCCAGAATCAAGCATCTACGTGTAATCGGAACCGCATGCAGTGGGTGGATTCCAGATCAGAAAAGAAGAAAGTTAGACCCAAAGCAAAATCAGGTGTGTTAATTGGTTATGATAGAGATGAAAGCTACAGAATATATGATCAAGCAAATAATTTTGTGTTTAGATGCAGAGATGTGTTATTTGAAAGAGAAGAGCTTTCAACTTCAATATCAGATGAGATAGAATCAGAAAGAAATAAAGAAGAATCAAATAAGAGAATAATACAGAAAATTTGAAGACTCTGATAATTAGGTTACAAACTACAGTCACATTAAGAAACAGAATCTGATGACAAGAAATAGAATCTGATACAGCAATAGAATCTGATACAAAAATAGAATCTGATTCAGAAGAAGAAGAAAGAACAAGATAGAATAGTAAGCACAAAACAATAAGAGACAGATCAGTAATTAAAAAAGCCATCAAGGTTTGATGATTACAGTACTTATCTACTTATTAGAAGATATGGAAGAACCTGAAAAATTATAAAGAAGCTATGCAGAATAAGCATAAGAAAAACTGGGTTAATTCAATGAAAAATGAAATGAAATATGAAAGAAAATGTGCTCTGAAAACTAGTTAAATTACCACCAGGAAGAAAACCGTGTGAAATCCCAACCTCTATGACTATAAAATTAAAATTAATCCAAGATTTCATAATTATAAATTTCTTGCATTTTTGCCATGGATGGTATAGTCAGCTTGCAGGAATTGACTATGAGCAAACCATTCAGTCCATGTAGGCAAATAAGAGTTACTGTAAGGACTTTAATAAGTGTAGCAACTAAAGAAACTATGTCCTTAATACAATTTGATGTTTCAACAGCATTTCTTTATTGGAAATTATAGAAAGAAACTTATACTAATTGAACAACCCAAAGGTTCTGAAGATGAGACAGACAAAGTATGCAAATTAAAAACGCAGTTTGTATGGACTTAAGCAAGCACTCAAGAGCAATATAACACAACACTTTCTTCAAAAACTTAATTTTGGTAAAAGTACAGATGTTCCTGTGTCTTTACATAGAAATCAGACAGGAACATAAAATCATACTTGCATCATAAGTTTACTCTCGCTCACTATTTAGCATTTAGTAGTTACCAACTGCATTGCTAGGGATTTTAGAAAGAATTAAAAAAAGGAATTCACAATAATCCATTCTTCTCTCTGCCAATTTTAGAATTGAAAATTGAATAAAGAAATGATGGTTCAAAGAAAATTAGTCAGTCATGTTATACTAAAAGGATACTAAGTGAATTTGGTAGAAACATATAGCCAATGACAGTTGAATACACCCATTTTAAAGGATAAGTTACACATGACATTGAAGCCAGGAGAGAGTTTCCCTTACAGAATCAGCAATAACGGAGGAGCTCTCTATATCTATGCAACAGCGAACAAGACCAATATTGCAGTTTGCTGTTTTAATTATCTTCCAGGAGTGAGAGAAAATCCATCAATAGAGATGTTTACAAACAGTTAAAAGAGTGTTCAGATATTGAAGGGTCACACAAGAGTAAAGGTCATATTATAAATTGATTCTGAACAAGATTCATCTGGAAGGGGTACAAGTTGATGAGATTCATGCCTGAGGGATTTAAGAACACGTGGGCATTCAACAAACTATGTAGTAGCATATAATATATGATACTATCGTTTCCTAAACCGTAAAGTTCAGTGCTTATTTCAACACAAAGCTGAAATTCATGGCAGCAAAGTGAGAGCAACAAAAGAAAATGTTGCTTTTCATCAACTTTGGAAGAAATATACAGAAGTCTCTCAAGAAACCTTACTACTTGTGACATTGACAATGAAGAGTATTAAGAATCAGTAAGATCGAATTTTCACAAAAGGCACTAAGCATATACAAAGTACGCCATTTCTTCATTAGGAGAACAAGTTCAAAATGATTGAATAGAGTTACTCCAGATTAGCAGTGAGAATTCAACTGCAGATGGACTCACAAAGCCTCTTACATCAACCAAGGTTAATGAGCTTGAACAGAAAAATTGGAATGGACTAACCAACGTTGCAGAATAACCAATAAGGAGCAGTGTTAAGAATATTGTTGTATATTATGAAAAATTATATTTTAAAATATTGGTATTCCATTTTACAGTAGATAGAATTCTGGCAACATGGCCATATTTATACTAATGTATCATAGTCTTGTTTATTTCTTGTTTTTAGTTCAAGCGTGATTCGTGATAATAACACACGCACATGTAATATAGGGTTAGTATTTAGTAAAAGACTATCCATTTAATCAATGTGTTTCTATATCATATGTTAGGTTTGTTACCAGTAGATACGATCTACTTTAACAATAGTATCACATATATATATATATATATATATAATCATATATATATATATACTAAATATATATATATATATATATATATATATTATATATATATATTATATATATATATATATATATATATATATATATATACTTATTATATAATATTAATATATATACTATATATTATATATTTCATAATGGCTGTGTGTATGTTGTGTCGTGTAGTGTGTCAATAATAGCAATAATCTTTAACTTTTACAAGTCATTACCATTGAGGCAATGAATTCATTCCACTCAGTGGGATTGGACAATGCCTGTTACTATATAGTAGAATGAGTGTTTTGTTTGTATAGTGTTTGTTGTTATATATGTGTGTGTGTGTTAGTACTTATCATACCTATTATATAATTATGTGTGTAGTGTGTGTCTATTATATAGTTAATGTATGTGTACGCAGGATTTGACTTAGTAAGCTAGCAAGGTAATATTCAGATAGTATAGTGTAATTATATATGTTTGCTTCTTTTGTTCTGACTCTTTTGATTTCTTAATGTACTTGTTTTTGTGGGTATAATGTTTAAACTCCTAATATTGTTCTTATCATTAATATTCCTAATTAAAAAGAATATATAATGAATAATCTTAAAAAATATATATTATTCGGTTATAAAATTAATATAGATAAAAACAAGTCTATACAGTTATTTAATTAAATAAACCCTATTGCGCTGACGATATACTTTAAAATAACCAAAATACTATTTGAGAGACGTAAAGTAAATGAGTATTGTTTGTATTAGGGTAGTTGTAGATTACTGAGTCCTGGTTATATCATAGTGGTAACCTAAATATATTAAATAGTCATATTAAACTCAGATATTATATGCTGATCATAAAGCTATACGTATATCTTCAGACGACATAATATAGTGCTGCAAATGCAATGTGGTGACATGCACTCATCGCCTTGTCTAGCTATATTTACTTACTAAACTAGTTTGATATACATCTATGATGCATAGTCACATACAGTCACTCCTAGTCTTTTGGCATTATAAGTCACTGTATGAAATTGTGTCATGACGACCTAGTGTAGTTACTCGCTTTCATAGAAGTGAAGAATTATTATCGACTCAAGGAACGATCCTATTCACACATCGTAGCTTGTGTTGAATTTACTCCATCTCTTGCAATAAGCATATCAAAAATGTTGTTAAATTTCTTAGACAGTGCTCACTGAATCTTCTATATTATACTTAATCCAGTGTGTTTTCTAGAATGATGACGTGGAGATACGAGAGTGCAGATTTAGACTTGTTGATTTTATAAATATCTCTTCTAAGACCCTGTCACATCAAACTTATTAATCAACTTTTGCTATATTCTCCAATATTATTTATCGCACACTTTCCACTCGGCGTAGATTATGTGCTGGTCAGAAAATGGATTGAACATGAATTTATCTTGAAGAGTACATCTTTAGTAATTTCAACCCACACGTTTAGTAACGCATCTGTATAGGGAAGATACAGAGGTGATAAAGGCGTTTTTATTTGGATACTTTTATTTTTCTTTTATTTAATTGACTGTGTGTCATATACACAAAATCTTTTAATATCGCTTAAATACGTTCATCATCATCATGGTATTTAGATCTCATTGTGTCATCGTCTATCTTACAGCATTAGCTCAGGTCTCAGAGAAATAGGATTTCGGACGTTTGATTAGTTCTGCATAGGCTCGGCAACACCCGCAGTTCTTGGCATTCTATTTCTATGCTACCACAAAATCAATGGCTCGCATAAATCCAGAAATATAACCAAGGAAAATAGGACAAATGCTAGCAGGAAATGCTAACGTGGCTGTCAGAAATGAGGTTCAAGCACAATACATCTCAAGAGCCTAACAAGTAATGGATTTGGCTGGAGGTAGCAGTCCAAATTGACTTTTTTGAATACGAGAGTTTGTTACATCATACATACCCGCGTCATTAACATAAAGCATAACCAGAAAATAGACAGTGCTTAAAACCTTACGGATAACGATATATCCCTATATAGGTACTTACATAGGTATCCCTGGTAAACAAAAGTGTTTTTTTGCACTACACATACTCCATATATACCTTCATCGGCCCTGTAGAAAGAAAGTTTATTCAGCTTTGCGGGTCACATCTCCACTCTCCTAAAGCGAGATCCAAGCTATCTGATGGTATGTTTGACAAGTAGTCATTCTTTAAAAAGTACGTTCCTTCATATTTGTAGGTTAATAATTAGTGTTTACTTAAAATAACAATCCCTTTCTGTCTTCTTTTTCAATTTTATTTTATGCTCTATTTGGTTACAGAAAATTATTATACTTTACTAATACAGCTGATTTAACATTCCTAAATATATCATCCATTATTATTACTATTATTTTATTATAATTACCATAACTTTTACAATACATTATTACGCCATTTTATTATGATTCCTTATTAATATTCCATAATATTCTACTCTTATACATTTGACATTACCCAATAATATCAACATAAAAGTCTGAAACGAAGATCTCGGCTATTAGGTTCAAAGTTGAGCACAATTGAGATAATCTTCACATTTATTAATAAATTAACATTATAAAAATTTTAAATCATGCGAATATTTTATCACACTAATTCCGTAAGTTGTATATACATTATTCGCACTAAGTTACATAGATGAAACTTAAAACAATAAAAAAAATAAACTAATTAGTATTGTTTTATATATTTGGTCAATCATAGTAATGTTAAATTGCAATTTTTGAATAAAAGTTTAAAAAAAACTATTTTATCCAATGATTTAATCTTCAGCAGTAAATATGTATATATACAATCATGTACCAAAACTGTTAATATACTTAATTAAGCCCGAAACGATACCGAAAGTAACGCGTTAATGGTAACGGCGTTACCATGTACGAGTAACCCGGTTAAACGCTTCAAGAATTTTAAAATGTAACACGATGTAACGAAAACGATACCCCTTTTTCTTCAAGTAACGGCCAAGTAACAGTAACTAACTAATTCTCAATTGAACGATGCCCATCTCCCTGACACACCAACACACACATACTAGTATAGTATATATAGTAACTATACCTAATATATAATACTATATATATATCATATATATATATATATATTACTATATATAATATATAATACTATATACTATCATATTATATATATATATATATTATATGATACTTATATTATATTATATATATACTTAGATAAAAACTATATAATAATATATATATATGATATATATATACTGATATATATATATATATATATATATAATATATATATATTATATATTATAATTAATATATATATAAATATATATAGTACTATATATATATTATACTCCAACCTTTGCCCCCCCTAAACGAAATCCTGCCTAATATATATATACTATATAGATATATATAATATATTATATAGTTATATATATATATATATATATATACATATATAATATATATGATATATATCTCTCTATCGATTATATACTATAATTATATATTATTATATAATATATATATATACTATATATATATATATACTATATATATATTATCATACATTATATAATATATATTATATATATATACTTAATACTATATAATATATATATATATATATATATCATATATATAAATATATAATATATATATATATATACATAATTATATATATATACTTATATATATATGTCATATATATAATATATATATATTATCATCATATAGTAATATACTAATATATACGCATATATATATATATATAATACCTTATATCATATATATTTATATAGCTTAAAGATATATATATATATATATTAATTTATATACATTTATAAATAATTATATATTATTCTCTTTCATTTTCAAAGTAATGTTCTACATATGCTCTACTAATTTATGTTATATATAAATCTAATATATATCAATATAATATATATAATATATATATATATATATATATATTTAAGTTTATAATATATATATAATATTACTATATACTATATAGTGCTAAAAAAAATGATGGCATACACAATATATATATTTATATATATATATATATATAATAATATAATATATATAGATATATATATATGATATGTAGATACTGTAGTCAGCGACCCACACATTTTGAGACTGAAAACTTTTCTGAGTTCAGAAACGGTGAAATTAAGTTAGGTTTTTTAAGAAAAATTGGTTAGTGCAAGCTTCTGCATAAGTTTTGACAAGGTGTAGGTTATTCAAAGAAATTTTCTTAAAACGAATAATGTTTAATTTTTTTTCTAACTTAGAAATTTTTTGAAACCCCCTTTTTTTTTTAGAAAATTTTTGAGGTTCTGCAAAAATGTGTGGTCGCTGTCTACAGTATTACCTACCTCTTATACATACTAGTATATATTATCATATATACTATATATATAGTATACTATAGTATTAGTATATACTATACCTATATATATATAATATATATTATATATATCTATTATACATAGTATAGCTATATATATATATTTATCTAATGATATTAGGAAGTATAGAGACAGTAACAGACAGCAAATGCCTGATCGAGACATGTCAGTACAACCACTAATATCAAAAACATTGCTCATGGCCAAATCCACAAGCCACCCTAGCTTGTCAAACAAATTAGTGTAACTGAAAATTCACCAATTGGCTTAGTCAAAATAATGATATAGATATATATATATATATATATTATATATATATACTATCCCTATTATAATATATATATATTATATATATATATATATATATATATATACTATATACTATATATAAATAATATATATATTATACTACACACAACACCACACACACCATATATATACTATACTAATATATATAATAACTTAAATATAATATATATTATACTAATTACTATATATATATATATTACTATATATATATATATATATATATATTATATAGTAATATACAGGGTGTATCATTAACACAACAATACATATATACTATATTATATCTACTATATATATTATATATATATATATACTATATATATACTATATATATACTATATTATATATATATATATATATATATATATATACATAATATAGCTAAATAAAATATATAATATATATATACCTATATAATATATTATAATATATATATACTCATATATATATATATATTATATTCATTATATATATAATATTAACTCACTTTAATATATATATATATGAACCCAAAGCCATCACCATGCATTACATAATAACTACTATTACCATAAATACATTTAATAGCTATCTGTAACCTGTTCATAAAGTTAGGCTTGTCTAAATTATAGTTATATGTTACCCAATCCATCCATTATATATATTATAATATTTATATATTATATATATATTATATAATATATATATATTTAAAATATAAATAACAGATATAATATAATATATACATAAAATATATATATTATTATATATATATATATATTATATATATAATATATATATATAATACTCCTCATATATATATAGTACGGTCAGATATGATATATATATTATAATACTATATATAATATGATATATATATATATATATAAAATATATAATTAATATATATATATATATAGAAAAAGTTTGCGAAACTAGAAATGTCCGAATTAATGATGCTAAAGATATTGATACTAGCAAAGTTTCGATTCTTAGTAAAGTGAAAATCCTTAATATCATATACTGAATTTTCACGTATTATTTTTTTAAAAAATACCTTCATAATTAAAAGAAAAGCAATATATAATCAATTAATTATTTTATTAGTATTTGGTTAAAATGTTTTTTAGACTTTTTATTTACCCCAATTTTTCAAAAATCCCCTAAATCATCACCGAAACCTTTGTTTACTAATTAATTTTTACATTTACAACTCCATTTATAAACTTTCATTGTATAGGTCTACACAGAAAGTTTTTTTTTTTTTTTTTTTTTTTTTTTTTTTTTTTTTTTTTGCCGGAACTTAAACTGCGTTATCCAGAAGCAAACAGGTGCAGCCCGCTGTGCAAAATCCACCCGGAACCGCTTCGATTTGAAAAAAATTACATTAATCAATATAGAAACATGAAATTTTAAGTACCTGGAACGAACCGAAGCGCCGCACATTCTACCCCATTTTTTCAAAGAAATCCCCGCTAAAATATCACCGAAGACCTTGTTTACTTTTTATATTTACAATCCATTCATAAGAACCTCTATGTCTTCTTTCCTAAAAAGAAATTTTTTTGTTTTTTTTTTTGCTGAACTTAAGCTGCGTTTCAGAAGCACAGAGTGAGCTCGGTGTGCAAATTGACTCGGAACGCTTCGATTTGAAAAAAATTACATTTAACCCTTTTTTACATTTTTGGGAGAACTAGAAAATTTGATGGAAACGACGGAGCGCCGCGCCGCTCGGATCAGCTGCAACAATTGTAAACAATATCTTATACTTATATGTATCTATTTAGGTATTATTCTATATATGAATCAGTGCATATTTTTGAAAAAAAAATTCTAGTTTCAATCAAAAAATTTCGAAGTTCAGAAAAGTTAAGTTAGCTTAAAGTTTTAAGACCCAACATCGACCTATTTAGTGTCAAGCTTCTGGCATATCCAGAAGCTTGCCACTAAAGAACTTTTCTTAAAAACTTTACTTAACTACTTTTTCTGAACTTAGAAATTTTTTTAAATTTAGCGAATTTTTTTTCAAAAATTATACACTGATTCAAACCCGCTGGCAATTGTAAGCAATCTATTTTATGAAATGATACGATATATTAGCATAATTCCTTAATATAAAAAGTTAACTAAAAATATTTAAAAATTGGCCCAAGACATTCTCGGAACATGGTTTGTAGAAGCATTTGTTTGAAACATAGTTTTCTCGCGCAGCCGTCCTTATATTAGTTCCCGAAATCAAGGACTCTTAAGAAAAGGGCGCCCTGACGAGACGTCTTACTTGACGTACGAAGTACAGCAAACGCTATGAACGATGCATGTGCGCCTGTGTGCCCGTAGGCTGCTCGTGGCTTCTGGAAACCAATCTATAAACTATCATGTCCTATATTTTGACCCCTAAATTAATACTGTGATACCCATAGGAATTCGGGGTTTTTTGGGAAACCGGGGATTTCTTCCGTCAAACGCAAAAGGGGGATTTTTTATTTAAGCTACCAATGTGGTTTTTAGACACATATCTGCGTTTTTGACCTCTACCTGGTTGCAGAGAGTTTAAATTTCATATAAGTCAATTTCTGGGTTTTCGAATGCGTGCTCGAAGAAATGCAAGATATTTTCATAATGTTCTTACATAATGTTCCTTTATATACTATTACCTATATTATATACTTATATATATACATATTATATATATATATATATTATATATATATATATATATATAATATATATATAGTATTATAATATATATTTTATATATATATATTATATTATATAATTATAATAATAGACTAATAATAATAATAATTGAATAAAATGATAATAATAATAATAACAATAAATAAATGATAATAATACATATTAATAATAAATATATAATACATAATATGAATATCAATAATAATAATATAATAATATAAGTAATAATAATAACAATAATCAATAATTGATAATAATAATAAACAGCAAATCATCAATATAAATCCAAAACGCAATAAAAATAACTTACTTAAAGAAAGATCTTTATCTAGGAGATAAAAGCATTCGACTCATTTAAAACGAAATGCATTTAATCATAGAAAGTATGGAAGATATTAAAAAACAGGCATTGTTTTAAACTTTTAGGAAAAACTTTCCAGTTCAAATAAGAGAGAGATTATAACTTTTGATGAAGACTCTCAATCACTATATTCTTAAACTAAACGCATTAGATTTTCTCAAAATTTTTGTTGAATATTCCGCGCTTATCTCCCACATACTATTATTTCCACTAGTCTGCTCATTTTATTATCCAATACCTCTGTACAGAGCACGGAAATTGAAGTGATTCGAATGTCAGAGAGAGAAAGCCTTATCGTTTCAACACGCCAGTCAATATCATCCTATAATCTCACAAGATAAATATTCAAATACTGGTTATATTTAAAAGAACATAACCACCGAGCCCCCCCATCGCCCCCCGACCTTCACCCAAAATTCAAAAATTAATTCTATTTATCAATTTTTCCCTGACAACAATTCAACCCAGTACTTGCACATCATCGACCCTTGTGTAAAACATTTTTCCTCCATTTATAAATCTGCATTAAGACAAAAAAATACTAATTATAAATTGTAAGAAATGGCATGGAATGTGATACTTAGGGAGTCCAGAAAAGAAATTAATAAAAAAACTCGAAGAGGGATCTGGAAGCAAAAGGATATTTAGCAAGATTGAAAATGACGAGTAACATAACAATTAATGTTTCAGTGCAAAACAATAGAAATGATAACTATTAAGATTAAAGGTAAGATCTAATATTATTATATTATATAGATATATATATATATTATATACATAATGATATTATATATATATACTATCACTATATATATACTGATATATAACTATATTATATAAAAAAAAAAATAAAATTAATTAATAAATTAAATAAAAAAAAAATAAACATAAATAATAAAACAATTAACGAAAAAAATTCTACAAAGAATATATAAAAAGAAAATATGTATAGGAATAAAATATATAAATAATATTTATATATATCATATTATAATATACTATATAATAGTAGGTGATGGGGGGGGTAGCTAGTGAGGGGGTAGGGGGGGGTGGAGAGGGTGAGGGTAAGTGAGGTTGAAGAAGGAAAGTAGGGGAGATTGATAGGGTAGTCAAGAGGAAGGAGTGTTAAAAGAAGAGGCTTATATATATAATATATATATATATACACCCCTACCCCCCCCCCCCCCCCCTCACCCCCCCACCCATACCTAATAATATATATATATTTAGTAGGGGTCTGAGGCGGATTAGGGGTGAGGTGAGTATGTTGGTGGATAGTGCTGTGATTGTTGTGTGTTTTTTTTTTTTTTTTTTTTTTTCTAGCATCTGGGAAAATGATGTACATGATCTGGGGGGAATATGCAAAGGTAAAAAGGGCCTCATTGGTCCAAGCCATTCGTCAGTACATTTGAATGATTTTGATAGACCTATGAGCCAATGAGTAAATGAGGTTGTTAGGGGAAGGTGGTTGAAAAAATAATGTCCACAATTAATGATAATAAAATAATCATGGGAGATACATAATAAACAGTGAGTGATGATGATAATAATAAAAATGAAGATAGCAATAATGATTTACGGTGTTAATAATACTAATAATTGAGATTGAATGTTACTCCTTAATACTCTGCATTATTTTGATAAAAGTCCTCCTCCTACATGTAGGGCCTAAATTTTGTATTGTCAGATTGACACTGGAACATGTCCTTTGTATGGTATACATAGGAAGTTATTACAATAAATGGGTATGAAACTTTCAATTCCATTTGATATTCCTACAATAATGTCCTCTCTATTTCCTGGTGAACTCATTGTTCAGTTTTTAAAGAATATCAAAATGTAGACTATTTGATATAGAAGAGTGATAATTAGAGATTTTTCTATTTTTTGGTTTTAAAAAAAAAAACTAAAATATAAAAAGAAGAAATATATATATATATATATATATTATATTGTAATTAATATATATATATATATATATATATATATATTACAATATATATATTAATATAACATTATATATATACTATGTTTTTGTAAATTTAATCAATAATGAATAAATTGATAAATGAATTAGATAATATCAGTATGGTAAGAAAAAAAAAAAGGGAAATTATCACATCATAGCGATTGTGTAGTAATATCAATATCTAATAGACTACCCCGTATATGATTTTAGGTTAATTAAATTGAAGCTGGATAAACTAACGGTGGGAAAAAAAATAATGCTAATAATTTTCTGAGAAATTGATTTATAGTGATAAGATATGAATGGATGGTGATAGTGTTGAAGCCACTGGTGATGATATAAATGGTGATATTATTGATAAGGTCAATAATTATTCTTTGGGTAATAGTAGCGCAGAGTGTTTCACCCCAGAGTTTTATAAAAATCACAGGATATATTCTAAAAAAATAATAATTAATAAAACAAACAAATATGGCAGTCTCTTTAGGAAAAAAAGTTACAGTCTCTCAAAGTTGTTAAAACTCTTATAGGATTTTCTTATGAAAAAAAATAAAGAAAAAAATGAAACGGAGAAACAAGCTTTCAAGCTTGCGTTCAATTTTTCAGAAACTTTCATTTTGTTGTTGATCAGGGTTCGGTAAAGATTGAATTTCTTGTTCCTTTTCCTTTTGTATCTTGACTTTTCTTCTGCATGATATACACAGTTTTTTGTCTCTTTCTGTCCTTTAGTGAATAGGAGGGTTAGAATTTCGTGTCACTCTAAACTTAAAAATATAAAATAATAAAAAACAAAATAAAATGGTTATATATTTTAGTTCGTCTTTCGCACTTTGTTTTTGAACGCAATTCCAACGCTCTCGAACCAAAAACATTTCATTCATAATGTGAGATTTCATGTAGAGCCACTGAAAAGGATTGCTCTATGCCAATTTTTTTTTAATATAATAGAAATAATAACTATATAATATCTCTATGAAAGATTTATGATATATAGTTATGTAATGAACTTCAAATATTAGAGATTAGGAATAACTTTAGGGTACAAACATTCTTCGTTTCCAAATATATAGCTCTCTTTGAAATGTGGTAGACGCTTTCATCCTTGAGCTCTTTCTCTCGTAAGATTAAATACTTTGATAAAATTTTGTTGGGAGTCTCTCTGTTATTTCTTAATGTTTTTTACGTCAGATAAGGGAGGTGGAACACGCGAGTGTTTCATAGTAATAGCCTTAATGATAATATGGACTACACATGTATTAAATTCGTGTGGAGCCTTCCGAACACAGCAAGTACCCTTCCAGGTTCTTACCTATGAATTCCCGTGGACATACCAAAAACGTGAGTATAGGGCCACATTCAGGCATAAACTAATGGATACCGCATTCACTTGGGCAATCTCTCCACTCATGTTAAATAAATTTGTGTATCGATGTAAGTGTGTATTTAAAATTTTGGTGTGACATATCAGAACTGTATAAATCCATTAATATTAAAACAATTTTTCATTGTAGTTCGTATTTTTTACGAATTCTTTTAAGTTTCACTAAATTTTCTTATTTACTTAAATATTATTTATCCTACCTTACTAATAAAAAAAGATACTACCTTGGTAAATAATATAATGTTTGCCTTTATATTCTTTTGAATTACTTTAAATGAATTAAATAGAAAAGGATTTATTAGTTTAAAAAAGCACATAAAAATTATTATGCGTAGGTTGTAATCGTTTATACGTTTATATGTCACCTTATATTATAATATTAACATGTTCCATGTCATCTTTTATCATTAAATTGAAAATCGATTATTTTTATTCGTAGAGATTTATATTATTATATTTTGATTAAATAATATAAATATTATTTTTTATGATGAAATTAAAATATAAAATTGAAAATTTAAGTCCCGTTAAAAGAACGAAGTTAGAACTAAGATGTCCGAGTTTCACCCCGTCAATATGGTCGTAATCCGCTTCCACCTCCAGTGTACTCAGTAGCTCGACTCCTCTTAGCTTAGTATTACTTTATTAAAAATCTTTAATATAAAATTATTTTATATTAGAATTACATTATTATTTCTTTGTGTGCTTATGACCTACTATTATATAGAGGCATAGATGATATTTACTAAAAAAAATAAAATTTTCACATATAATATCAGAGTAAATTTTTAAGAGTTAATTAAAGAGAGATGAAATAGTTTTTAAGTTAGGATTAATCATCGAGATAAGTTTTCTCATATATCTTTACAAAAGATATTTTGCCGTGCTCGATAGGCTATACCTTCCGACCGCAGAGCTTTAAAAGTGAACAAATATCTTCAGTTACAATGATATTAAAGAATATGTACTACTTATAGGCAGTCTTTTCAGCTATCAGTTAATATCTTTGAAATAGCAAAAATAATTTATCATAATTAGTAATACAATTAATTACTCACAATATATCATAAAATTTTTGAGGTTTTCTCACATTTTTTCATGAGTCAACGTTTTCAAAGCCTAATTTTGTAATATATTTTAATATTTGTTGATAAATTTTTTTTTTATAGGAATAAATTTCTGACCTAAATAGTACTATAAATCATCTTGCTGAAAAAAATTGAACAAATTAATATAGTTATACCTTCGCAAGTTATTTCAATATATAAACCCTAATAATCGGCTAATTTTCAGTTTTTTTGACCCAGCAACATGTCTCACTAGATATAGTATAAACTATAATTAATACTATTATACAATAAGAGGACTTAATAGTTCACTATTCTATTGAAATTACAATGATTGTCATGACAAAGGATTCTTAAGTCTTTATAAAATGAAATATCCATCACGCTGCAAAATTTTTTATTGTGTTCTCATTAATAATTATCGTCTAGTTTCTCCTTTATAAAATTGATCGTATAAATGCCTGATTTTTTTATAGACAAACCTGGAATATAGAATAATATTATAAGAAAATATGTTCGCCAAATTATTAGCTAATCACATAAAATTCCATATTGCAATTCATAAATAAAATCAACAAAATAAGGTCCATAGCTATAACTACGTATACAGAAATCGACTAATAGTTGTTTAATTTGCCCATCAGTATGACAAGAATACAATACTTGCTACTTCTTGCCCCTCGAATTTGATCATGATTTATATCATTTATATATCAGCAAAGAGTAAATGCACACAAAAGTAAATATTATATCAATACAAATCATGCTAAAAAAAGTAATACAGATATATTAATAATATAAAATACATGAAAATCTAAAAGATGAGGTTTCTCACGGTATAAACAGAGCTTTTCATATTTTTTATGGCAAAAAGTATCAGAAAGAAAAAAAAAATGGAATTATTGCCCGACATATATCTTTATTTGTGCTAAATTTATAAGCTATACATGGTGATAACTTAGATTTAAACATGTATAATACAGTTAAGCCTGATATAGTTATCTCTACATGATTTACTATCATTGTCTATAGAACTATAGATTATAGAATCATGGATGCAATGGGGTGGTGCACCTGCGAGATGATTTAATGTATTAGAATTATAAAAATTAAAATACACTAACCGTATTAAAATTCAACTTTATAAGTAGTATCTTCTACAAAGAATAGAATAAAAAAAATAACATTCTTGTACGGGGCCAATTCAGAAAAATTTCAAAGACTCATATAGCTTTTTAAATTATTTTAATCATTAATAATTTAGGTTTAAGGACACTCATAGCTGAAAATGAGCTTCATACCTTATACTGAAATTATATATATAGTTGATTTACTATAATGATAGTTAAGTAAGTAATTGATATAAATTTAAGCTATGTATAAATTGCCAGATTTAGCTTATTGAATTCTTTTAAAATCAATATGGCACCTCTTACTTAGCTATAATTGTATTAGCTATCCTTTATATGTTAATTGTATAGATGTCAGGTTATGTTATATACTCATATGGGTTTCCGAATGTGTCTAGAGTGTATGAAATATTTCCTATTAGTGTATTTATACTTGAGTCAATTGGCCTCCCCATCAAAGTAGTGACGGGGTTGTGATGAGTAGTTATGAATAATGGACAATGGAATCGGGTCAGTTTACCAGGATCAGGTATGAACTATACAAGGGATTAACGACAAGTAAACCTTTATTTTATATATAATTTCAAATTATAAAAATTATAATTAATATTTAATATTTA
>JABUQX010015959.1:20000-22500 GCA_015478945.1 Trachelipus rathkii | reverse complement strand
GAGGCAAAGAGGCTGGTGGCGGAAAGAATGGCGGAAGAATTGGGAGAGAATGCAGAAGGAGGAAAGAAGAAAATTTTCAAGCTAGCAAAAACGTTTGAAAAATCAAAGAAGAAGCTTTATAGTATCAAAAATGAGGAAGGAGAGGTATATTATAACAAAGAAAGATGTAAATGAGAGATGGACTGAATATTTTGGAGAACTCCTAAATGTAGAAGAATGGAGGAATGAGGAAGAGGAGCAAAATTTGGGAGAGGAGATTAAGAAGTGATCCGAAAACGATGAAAGAATAAAAGGAGGCTTTGTCAAAAAGCAAGAAAGTAAAAGCGTCTGGCTAAGATAGAATTGAGGTAGAGTTGATAAGGGAAGGAGAAGAATTGCAGAAAATATTGGATCTTTTTAATAAATGATGGATGGAGGGTGTAATGCCCGGTAGACGAGGGAGAATAGTTGTCTTGCCAATTTATAAGGGGGAAAGGAGATACCAGAAAGTGTGGAGACTATAAGGGAAAAGCTTTGTTGGATCATATAGCAAACGTGTACGAAAGGATTTTAGAAAGAAAATTAAGAGGAGTGATAGAGATACAGTTGGGAGAGGAACAATATAGGTACAGGAAGGGGAGGAGTACTTCGGACCTGTTGTTTGCTTTAAGAATAGTGTTGGAGAAGAGTTGAAAATTTAATAAAACAGCATATACAGCCTTCTTGAACTTAAGAAAGGCATTTGACTCGGTACCCAGAGTCAGATTTTGGAGGATGTTGGGGGAGGTGTACGTAGTGGAGCAAAGACTGAGGAGAGCAATAAAAAGCTTGTATGCGATTGTGAATATAAAGTGAGAACTGGATGTAAAAATGAAAAATGGTTTGAGGTGGGGACGGGAGTGAGACAGGGCAGTGTTCTGTCTCCCCTACTCTTTGTAGCTTACTTAGATGTAGTGATCAGAAAGGCTAGAGAGAAATTTCCGAATCTGGATGGTGATATAATGGTGTACGCGGACGATTTGGCGTGTTGGAGTGGGGAGGAAGGGGTATTGAAAGGACTTATGGAAATTTTGCCAGAAATTTGAGGGAGGTTAGTTTAGAGATGAATACGGAAAAGACAATGATAATGAGAATAGGTAGAGAGGATGACAGAGAAGTGGAGATCATCATTGATGATGAAAGATTGAGAAATGTGAAAGGAAGGATGTGTAAGGGAAGTGGAGTCATGAATGGAAAAATACGGAAGAATAATGAGAGCGTTGTATCCAGTTATGAAAGATCGGGTGATGAATATAAAAGTGAAAAAGATAGTATTTGATAGTATACTGGTACCCACATTGTTATATGGATCAGGAACATGGAGCATTACAGCAAGAGAGGAAAAAAAGATCGAAGCTGCAGAAATGAAGGTGTTGAGGACGCCAGGGAGAAAGAAGAGAAGTGATAGAGTGAGAAACAAGTGGGTTAGGTAGAGAGTTAGTTTGGTACCTTTGTTGAACAGGATAGATTCGGCGAGACTGAGATGGTGGGGGCATATAGTAATGATGCCGGGAGCATTCTTCTTTGAGGAATCTGGCGCGACAGTGTCAGTAAATAAAGAAAGGTATGTTGAGGTCCTCAAAACCTTCAAAAGTGGGCTACAGACCCTCTGTCCGTCGCTTATGAGAAAGTTATGATTCTAGCAAGATGGGCGCAAGCTCCCACACCTCAAACCTGTCCCTAGTTTTGCTGAAAGAGAACTTTGGAAGCCGTGTGTTCAGTTTTAAGACTGATTTTGAGCGAGCACCTCAAAGCCCAGACCTTATTCCCCCAGATTTCTTCCTTTCGGGCTATCTCAAGGACCGAATTATGCATGGAAACCCAGGACCATCACTGAACTTAAGGAAACCATCAGGGAGGGGATAAGAGCTATTCCTCTGTCTGTTTGTAAGAACGTCTTGGACAACTTTGTGCTGTGCCTCAAGAAATGCAGGGAGCTATATGGAGGTGATCTCGCACACATGCTCTAGAATGAAGAAGAAAAGGCTAAAGACTATCATGTTTTAATTTGATGTTACAAACACACTAAACTAGTTATAATTCCGACAAAAAATTAGGAAATGAAACCTATCGAAAGTTGGGGCTCGTTTTCTTTGGGTCACCATGTATATATTCATTAGTATAAAATTGCAAAATCAAAATCAACAACTTTTATATTGAAACTGTAGCGGATACATAGATCATACATGAATAATATAATAATATATTGACATATGCAAATAGAAACAGGAATAACTACAATAGTACCCATAAACATCCCAATACCCACATCAACCACTCATACTTACACTTACATTAAACTAATCCCATGCCCATACTCACCAACATCATACCCATTCACACACAAACACACTAAATCCAACACCTACTCCATCTCCAACACACACACAATCACACCTACACACATACACACACACACACACACACACACACACACACACACACACACACACACACACACACACACACACACACATTCTCA
>JABUQX010015958.1:82500-88717 GCA_015478945.1 Trachelipus rathkii | reverse complement strand
CTAATTTTTTTAAAGTTTATATATATATATATTATTATAATTGTATTTGTATATATATAATATATATATTATATAATATATATATAGTTATAGTTATAATATATATTAATATATATATTTATTATATATATTATATATATATATATTATTAAATTATATATAATATTATATTATATAGAATATATTAGTTTAATATATTATATACTATATAATTAATCATATATGTACGATATATATATATAATATATATATATATATATATATTATATATATCTATAATAATTATATATAAGAAGGAAGAATACTAGAACTAGAAACTTCTTTCATTGGCATAATTATAACTCGCCTTAAGTTATTTTTTTAAAAAGTATTATTAAACATAGAATCATCAAATACAAATATGTCCGAATTGATGGAAAATTTACAATTAGAGCAGTTGCAAAATTGATATTATTGTAAAAAAGTAATTTCCTTGGGCTCAACGTGCAAATTTATCAACTACTGTTTGAATAAATAATCATAATTGTCACGCAAATTTTCTGTGAACTCATTCATAAGCCAGTCCATTTACCTGTCGTCTTGCCGATAATACTTTGCCCACGCCAAGTCTTGATCCTAGCAGAGTAACTGAGATAAGCAGTGTTTCTACTTGTACTGGTGATGCATGTTGGGCGAGTAGTATCATTTCAAAAGCCTTTTCGCGACGAAAGAAGGTTCAGTCTCCTTTAAGACTTGGGAGACAACAAGATCTTAGTCTCAACTACTCGTTTTCTTGTGTCCTTCCAAATTTTTTTGTTGTTACCAAAGTTCTAGCTCTTTCTTCTATGCCTTCTAAGCCGGTAAAACTATAAAAATGAGCTTCTTTTCTTTAACTTCATCGTTGAGTTACTGAGTAGCATGTGGAAAGATGTAGATATTTCAATGCAATAAAGCAGGTGTATTTCAGAGAAAAGAGCTTTAATTCCAAGGAGTTAGTAAAAGTTCAGATACGGAGTAGTTAAGGATCTTTCCAGAACTCCGTAGGTTATGTGTGCTAGATGGTTGCTGCGGTCTTCTGCCTACCAAAAATCCGTGGTATATTTAGATCAATTCCCAGTTGCTCGGCGATTTCATTAACATTTCTTTTAACACTTCATCGATGATTTTTGCTTCATCTTTCCGATGGCTCTTAACCATTTCCACAATATGGTGAATGTGCTGCGAGGTTTTGACGATCCCAAGGTCTTGGATTGGAGAACATTTACAACTGGGCTTAACCACGCAGGGTATTTTCTGCTATCAATATCATTGCACGATAATGACGACTTACATACTTGCTGAAATGCAACTGAAAGCGCTTTTTCTTGTGGTGGTATTTCCTTCAATGGAAAGGATTTCCAATGCTTGCATCTTTCGTACAAAGTGCTCCTTAAACACTCTGATGACACTTATGTTGTTAGACCATCTGTCGAGCATATTGCTTAGGGATGTTTGGATAATTTTCTTCTCAACGACGCGTCTCGCTAAAAACCGTAATAAGTCCTTATAGTTCCCAAGTATTTGCGGATTATCTGGATTTGTTCAAAATCATTTACTACTAGATTTTGTTTTGTGATAGACAATGAAAGGAACAATGCTTTTTTTATAACTGTTTTTCCTCAATATTGGTTGGACACCTCCTTCTTTTGCCAGACATCGTAGAACAAGCCATCGAAACCCAAGCCCACGCATTTCTCGGATCCAGTTCTTCAGTCGTGAACAAAATCGTCAATGGTTTTCGCAATGGTTTTTGCGTCAAGCGCTTTCAGCTCTACAACCAATAAATTCCTCTTTGACTTCATCGGACTCGTTGTCGAAATAGCGCAAAACTATGGAAATTGTTCCTTTCCAGAAATTTATCAGCAGTTTCATCTGCTAGTAAGCTATACGTATACGCGCACGGTTCCTTTACCTTATTAACGATACGTTTTCCTTTATAGTAGTACCACATTTAGAGAAGATGATCTCATCGAATCCTTGAACTGATTGGTATGGTGACATTTCTCTCCCCTTTCAAAATGGTCTTCAATGACTGACTCCGGCATCTATTTGTAAACGGCACAATCTTGCAACACCTCCCTCATCATGATGCTTTACCCCCGAAGCGGTAAATTACCGTGCGTTACAGAAAATTTCACACATGAATATTATTGAGGATAATTATTATTTTTATTTCCTTCTATATTTTCTTGAATGCTGGTTAATTGGAAGTGCTCTACCGAGCACGTCCTGTAGAACAATCTGCACCTTCGTCAGTTGTTTATACATTATGTGTTTATATCTCTCTTACTCAGGGCATGAACAATCTTTATAGTAGATTCTAAAGGTCTTATTGTTAAAAGATCCTAGGACCCCTGTGAACAAAGGAGGAGTTACTGGAACAAACTAACAAACTTGCAAAATTGCTCCCTTCAGGTGCCTGGAGATATGTCAGCCAAGGTGGGAATTGGTCTCCACCATTCATAATTGAATTTCCTCTTTAAGTGGTTAGCATCTTCCAAAAAATTATAGGTCTTACGGTGGAATCCAACATCTCTTGCAGATAAACTGGATTTTCTTCTCTTTCTTCAGGTCGAAATTCTAGAATGAATGTTCCAACGTATTACAATGTTACATTGTTCGTGAACTGTCATCTACTGAAACGCTAGCTCAGGAAATCTGGACCATATCTTGACTCGCGGGGTTGCTGCGGCCTTGGGGTGGGATTCTTCATCATGCGAAATATGCGAATTAGGAGGGATTGCCTCTTGTGTAATCTTAGTTGAATTATTGGTATGTTTCTTCGTTTTCACCGCTACCATTTCCAATTTTATCCGAGTTTTTCCCTGTAATATTTGCTCCAGCAATCCATACATCAAAATATTATATAAAGAAACGTGTAGATATATATACTATATATATAATATATATTATTTATATATATAATATATATATATATATAATATATATATATATATATATATATTATGATATATATATATATATAATTATAATATTTTATATACTCTGCACATATGGTCATAGGCTAATAATTTATAGCATTCAAAAGATGTTAACAGAAAAAATTAAAAATATAGCAAACTATGTTGAAAACACTAATTTCTGTGTTGTAATAAAAAAATAGTTTTTTAAAATGAAGTTAACCACATAGTGGACAAGAAGATCATGTGTTACAAATTATTCTCACTTTTAAGAAGTAATACTCAAAATTTGTATTAATATTTTTAAAGAAAAACGTACGTACCAATGGAATCTCACTAATATCCATGAATCTGATGAAATTGAACTATAATTTTACACTGAGGCGGTGTTGAATTAGAGTGGCGTCACGGAGTGATAATTTCAATGATACTTTGAACCTTAAACACTTAATAAGGAATTGAGAATCTGACTGAACAACTGAACACAAAATCTAGATACATATCAACATTAAAAAAAATACATAGGATAGAATAACAACACAGTTCTTATCACAAATTAAAAGAGCATATAAAATGAGTGAGAAGACGTATCGGCAAGAGAAATGTTAGAAAATGACGATTGCAATAGCCGTCGCCATATTTACTCGTGTATAATATAATATATATATATATATTATATATAATATATAATATTATATATAATATATATATATATATTATATATATATATATAGTTATATATATTATATATAATTATATATATTTCCGGTAAAACGTACTTAAACGGCCACCCGGAACGGGACGTTGGATCAAAAAAATTCACAGGTAGACTCTATAAGAGTAAACATTCTAGGGGGGGGCAGCTGCCCCCCTGCCCCCCCTGACGACGCCCATGTAGATAATTATATATATAAGAATTTCAAAAAAAAAAAAAATTTAATATATTAATATAGTTTTATATAAATTTTATATAATATTATATATTATATATATATATATATAATATATATATAAAATAAATAAAAAATAAAAAGTAAAAATTAACAGAGAGAGAGAGAGAGAGAGAGACGAGAGAGAGAGAGAGAGAGAGAGAGAGAGAGAGAGAGGACGAGAGAGAGGAGCGAGAGAGAGAGAGAAGAGAATTTCATCGCTATCATCTTTAATTAACGAAAATAAAATTGGTTTAAAGATTTTATTAAATAAATACAGTTAGTATATTTAAAAGTTTTTGATCTTCAACCATAAATTTAATAAATAAATATTAAATACGTTATGTCTCTGTGATGAGGATTTTCCTTTTGGAACATATGGATATGTACCTTTTCTATTTTCCAAAAACGAAGAAATATACTTTCACCCGAGTTTGTAACAGCTCTCTTATTGCTAATTATAATTCCAATTGGCGAATAGCGGTGATAATTATTGATAATAATGGAATAATGGTAGTGATTAAATAATATTAATAATAATAATAATAATAATATTAATAATATTATAATAATAATAATAATATACATAATATTAATAATAGATAATCAATTAATAAAATAATTATGATTATAGCAATACTACTAAAACTACTACTATACTACTACTACTACTACTTACTATACAATAATTAATAATATAATATAATAAATAATAAATAATATATAATAATAATTAATAATAATATAATAATAATAATAATTAATAATAATAATAATAATAATATATAATATAATTAATAATAAATCGAAAACATAAATTATATTATAACTGATAAAATTAATATAATAATAATATAATAATATATAATAATAATAATAATAATAATAATAATAATAATTAATAATAATATATTATCTCAGATTTTAACAAAATTGTTATAATTAATTCCTATCTCTCAATTAAAATAATGTAGATGGTGTATATATTTATATAGTATTATATATATATATATTATATATATTATAATTATATATATATATATTATATATATATATATAATATATATATATATATATATATATATATATATATTATAGTATGTTGTATTAAATTATATATTAGATCTAATATACATATTATATTGTAGATTAAATAAAAAATTTTATTAATTTTAATAAATATATATATTTATATATATAATATATATATATATAGTATATTATATATATATATAGTATATATATATATATATAATATATTATATATATATATATATATATATATATATATATATTAAGCTTAGTTATGGAGAAGAATTGTGAGCATATATATATATATTATATAATATTATGATATATATATATATAAAAATCATATAAAAATATCTATCTATTTATATATATATATATATATATATATATATATATATATATATATATATATATATATATATATATATATAAAATTATATATTTAAAATTTTAAAAATTGGAACTTCACTCATATTTATAAGTTGGTTTCCAGGCATGACTATATCTTTTAAAAAATATTGTTCACTTGATTATTTTTGATTCATAGAAATATTAATTAAATTATGAATAAATATTATTCCAAAGTTTATTTGAATTACTATCACATAATTAGTTAAAGCATATATTTGCTTGATTTATTGCTTTTCTTCGATTTCTTTCAATGGGCAAAATTAAAATTCTTCTCAGTCAATGACGTCACGTGCAGACGCTGAGAAGGTTAAAATAGGAAAAAAAATTCCTTCGTGAGTTGGTTTAACATACATATGTGTTTTATTTTGCTAAAGTAAATTTGACATTTTAAGTAAAAGATTTTTAAAGAACTTTATCGTTTTTAATAAATTTAGTACAGTGGTTCTCAAACTTTTTCGATTCGCGGCACCCTTGACTATTTTAAGTTTGCCGAAGTCACCCCATGTTAGATTCTAAAAAGAAAGTCTTCCAATTTATAAAATAGGGTCTATCATTAAATTCATAAAAGTTGCTAATATTTTGCATGATACAGCACTGCAAACGCATCCCAGGATTTGCCTTCGATATATTAAATATAGAGGATAACAGTAACGTGAAAAGTTTCTTAACCAAAGTTGGAAAAATTCAAAATCGCCATTTTAAAAATTTTTAAATGAAAAACTAAATACAATTATGAAAACTGTTCAAAACTTGTCGCGTTCACCCCTTGAGGGGGAACGCTGCGCCACCCAAATGTGACGCCGTACACAGTTTGAGAACCACTGATTTAGTATATTAAGAGGAAAAAAATATGTTTTGGAATAGGAAGAAGCTAATTTTTAATGATTTGTTAAAAAAAAAGTGCTT
>JABUQX010015958.1:77500-80000 GCA_015478945.1 Trachelipus rathkii | reverse complement strand
ATAGTGAAGGATGTATAAAGATTCAAAATGAATTCTTGGATAACTTTCTTGGCGTGGGCAGATAAGTGGCAAATGAATTTTAATAGTAAAAAGTGTAAGATTCTTCACCTAGGTTACTCAAATAAAAGTTTTAACTACGAATATGAATGGGGATTGGCTTGAGTCTGTGGACCTAGAAAGAGATTTAGGTATGATTGATTATAAGCAGTAATTTGAAAATAACTAATCAATGTTTGGAAGCAATGAATAAAGCTAATAAAGCGGGGCATAATAAATCGCAATGTTGTTTACAAGAGCAAGGGAGTTATAAGTAAACTGTATAATATCTATGTTAGGCCAGTATTGTGCACAAGTTTGGGCCCCTTATTTAAAGAAAGACTTAGCTATGCTAGAGATAGTTGCTACGTAGAGCAACAATTAAGGATGATTTCTGGGTTTGAGGGTAAGAGCTATGAGGAGAGGCTGAAGGAGTTAGGAATGTTTTCTGTGAAAAGGCGATTTCTCAGAGGGGACATGATACAAGTCTACAAAATTTTTTACCCTTATTGTTAACGCGGAGACCAAGTAAATTCTTCTAGTAAAGCATGAACGGGGACCAGGGGGCATAGTAAGAAAATGAAGAAGAAAGTATGCCATCTTGATATAAGAAAGAGTTCATTCAGTAATGGTATTTATTATTAAATTTTGGAATGGTTTGTCACAGGAGGTTGTTGGGTGAGACTCGATAGCAATATTTAAGAAGGGTTGTATAGGTATATGGATGGTTTGGGTATCGTGTAGTGTATTTTGACTAAGCCAAATTGGCAGGTTTTTAGTTACAGTAGTTGTAAAGGTTAATCTGCATGTTACTATAAAGTTATTTAAAGCTTGTAGTGTGGCTGTAGCATGCAGTGTTTCTTTCAGCATACCTCCGGGGGGGCTGTTGCCCCCCGGAGACGTCAAAGTGCCCCCCGGAGAAATCGAGAATGATATTAATGCCGTAAATTACAAAATAAGCAAATAAACATAAAAAGTATGTTTAATCTATATTTAAATAGCGATAAATAATTAAAATCAGCCAGAATCATGGAAACATGCTAGATAATTCCTTCACCTAGCAGTTATTATTGTATAACGTTCTGAAAAAAATGGGTTTATGCTAAAGAATTCTTTCGGAAAAAGGTCCTATTTAGTTAAGGAGGTCTTAGAGTATATATATTTATTAGTGTTTTTTTTCTCATGATATATTATATGAAATTTTCTATATTACATTAAAAAAAAAATTGTATAGATATGCTAGCTAATGTTAAAATTGTATACAAAATTTATATATAAAAATATATATATATATATAATATATATATACTATATATATATATATATATATATATATATATATACTATATTATATATATACTATAATTATATATATATATATTAAAGCAAAAATAAAAGCTGTTAAGTTTTAAAATTAATACATAGAATCATGCGTCTGGCAGCGTAGCTTTTATAAGTGTAATATTTACCCCAAAGGCAAAAGGCTGGCAAGGGTAGTTTTTCCCACTTAAATTTTTCCCGAGAAAAACCTTGGGAAAAACCGGGTAAAAAGTCACGGAAAAAAACAAGAAACAAAAAAACAAAAAACAAAAGGATGCCGTAAAAAAAAAATTATTTAATTTTAATTATCAGTTATTTTTTAAAAAAATATATCATGCATACATATTTATAATACTATAGATATTATATAATATATCATATATATATATAATTATATATATTATATATATATATATATATATATATATATATATATATATATACTATATATATATTATATATATATATATATATATATATATATATTTATATATATATATATATATATATATTTATATATTATATATATATATTAATATATATATATATATATATATAGTATATATATATATATATATATATATATTCTATTTCTTCTTCAATCTTAACTGGTTTTTTCCACAAGATTGGGAGTAAGGTGCGTTACATGCATCGGAAAAGAAAAGCCGTTGGGAGAATATGACAAAAGTCGAAAAGAAACCCCAGCCTTAACCCCCCAAAAAAAAAACCCCCCCCCCTTGTACCATTAATTAGTAAGCACTCGTCGGCAAATTAGAATCCACTCTAGAGCATCACGGACGGCGGGATCCTCATTATGGGTAAAGTCGTTTCAAGTGTAAAAAAAAATATTGTGATAATTTTTTTTCTGTTCGGCGGAAGTGGATGAAGTTTCAGGGGATAATGTAATGGGTAAAGATGCATCCTTTTTTACTTGGATAATTTTTGTGTAACTCAAAGAATTTTTTTTAAAAAATGTTTTTCAAAAAAACTTTTTTTTGAAAATTTGTTTCAAGAACAATCAAAAAAATGCATATACAAAGAAATAATCTAAGTAAAAAATGTGCATTTCCCCCGACTACATATGCCTGAAAAATTTCATTCCACTTCGCCCGAATAGAAAAATAAATTATCGCAATTTTTTTTT
>JABUQX010015958.1:57500-72500 GCA_015478945.1 Trachelipus rathkii | reverse complement strand
TGTTGAGTAACCTTTACCAAATAATTACGTATTGTTAAACACTGTAGGTTAAAGTTCCTAACAATGTATCCAATAGATAAAAGGCAGCTGGAGCAGAATTTCTACTAGCTAAGAATCGATCCGCAGTTTAACTAGAGACCGAACTAGAGATGATAAGTTAGAAATTTAGGATAAAGATCAAGGTTTACGCAAAATTTATGTAATGTAAATTTTGCTAATGTTCGCAGATTTTATACTCTTTCACAAAGATAGGTACTATGCTATCTGATTTTATTTTTTTTATTACCCGGGTTGGTGAGGTTAGCATCTACACTCATGGTGATAGTGGCGTGATCGATTAGTTTATGCGACACCTAGTGGTCACTGTCCGTACTAAAACACTCCGCTGCTTACGTCACGAGGACTATTCCTCCATAAATTCAAGCATCCGCAGTGGAAAGTATCCCCTGAAATAATTCTTAAAATTTAGCAAATTGGGTTTATATACTTGGTGGAATATAATTTTAATTGAAATAACATATATTTTATAGACTTTTTTTCAATAAAAATGATAAATAATGAAATTTAACTTTTTTTAGTAGAATCTTCTTCCCTACCTTGCAAAACTCGTTTTCTTTCGGTTTCTTATTTTTACGGCCAACCAAAGTGTTTGTAGATATTTTCTCCGTGAAACTGGCGGCAGATAGCGTGTTTTGAACTTTGTTTTGAAAATTTTGTGATAGTTACTATATATTTTGTTCTTTTTTATTGTATAGTATTATTTGACTATATAGTGAGCCTATTGTGTACGCATCAGTGAGGAAACATGTATTTATATGCTATATTTCCTCTGGCCCAAATTATTATTGGTATTTTCAATGCAGAGTTAGTTTATGCTGATATAATAAGCTTTAAAAAGAAGGCTAAGGCGAGTTTTTGTTTGATGAATAGGCCAAACAAATTTGCCGCGTTATATATATATATATATATATATATATCATATATATATATATATATATATATATATATATATATATATATATAATATATTATCGCTAAAATATATATTACGTATATATAATATATATATATATATATAGTATATATATATGGCACTTGTTTACTATAGGGGTACCAATTTCCTAAAAAAAAAAAAAAAAAAAAAAAAAAATCCTTTTTATCTCTGGTGGATGGTTTGGGCATCATATAGTATATGGTAACTGTGAAGTTTCGTATAATCCCATTAACAGTTTAACACAAATACTGTATTAAAACTATAAACATTTAATGTACAAATATGGTATTAACAAGTTATTTGAAGTTTTGTTTTTTTTTTATCATTTTCATACATTTTGTCTATAGTTTCAAGAAAAATTTAACAAATAACACTGAAAATTTTAACCACTTAATTTAGTCTTTCATTTAAGGATAACTATCAATGTTTTATTTTTTTTCTGATTATTGATATATCTATCATTATTATATTTTTAATAATTGATAATTTTTTATGATTTAATTGTATAGACCAAATGTACGTAAATAAATAAAGATTTAAAGTTTCTTAAACAAATTTTTTTTACATGTGATACAATAAAAAAATTATAACGCTATAAAATATATATATAGACTATATATATATTAATATATAGTAATATATATTATATATGATATATAGTTAATATAAGTATAGTGAATATATTATATATATATATAAGTGGTTGTATTATATATTATATATATATATAGTATATATATATATATAATATATATATATATATATTAAGAATAGTCAAACCATCTATGCTAGGCCTACATTTATAGTAATATAGATCTACCTGAACTAGGAGGGACCTAAACCAAGACCTGACCTATATGGATTATTGATGCTATAACCCTACACCTAACCTTGATGGTTTAACTATCCCCTTGCTACCAGAGGAAGAGAATTTTGAACATTTTCTTTATATGACTAGACTTCTCTGAAAAACGCAGCTTCACACTACAATTTCAAATTTCGTCTTTATTTTATTTTTGTATTTAAATAATCCAAAATACCCGGAAGAAATAATATTTACGCAACTTAATATCCATCCAGATTCTCAAAAGTAATTAATTTAATTTTATAATTTTCATTTCTAAAAACCAAATTGGTGACGACTTATTTCTTTTTAAGTAGTTGCTGCTGTTTCTTCAATCTAAAGCACTCTTTTGAAAATATTGTCTAAGTACTTCTTTAGTAAACCTTTCAGATTTTCATTTCTTTAAAATAAATAATTTCAGATTTCTTTCTTCTTTCCAATATCTCTCTTTTGGTTCTTCTATTTTTCACTTACCCTCTGGTTTCCACTGCATCCACACTATATATATATATATATATATATATATATATATATATATATATATATATATATATATATATATTATAAATATATAATATATATATCATATATATTAGTCTAGTTAGTTAGTTAGCTGCCACCAAACCCCTATTCCTTGAATTTGGGGATTTTATTACCTACCCCAATAGCTTCTTGGTCAGGAGAAATTGTGTTACATGTATTTTTTAACCAAGTGAATTAGACTAGCAAAGATGTTTAATTCTAGTCTTGAGTAGCAAGCGCCTTTATATCTGATGGGGCGCAATGCGAGTGTATTTGGAAATTCTTCAGCCACTGTGGATATGGTTTTGCATCCAAATGAACTGACCTTATGCTAGAATAGGGGGGGAAGAGAGTATGATTTTGTGTTATAATAGATTGTTCTGTTATGTTGGCTACATTTTTAGTGATGTGTGAGTATTGAGATTATTATAATTCACTGTCCGTAGATTGTAATTAAATATTACAGAAAATCACCTTCTTATAATTTTTTTTATCCTTTCAGGTAGCCAGACTGAGATTCAAACTCACTCTCATGAGAGGAATATTATGATCTTTAAATGAGAAAAAACTTTTAGTGTATTAAATATAAATCTACTATATATATATATATATATATAATATATATATTAGTTTATATATATTTATCTATTATATACTATATGTTTCCGGTATATTATATATATATATATATATATAGTATAGTATATAGATATATATATATATGCTCATGTACTATTATCTGTGCTAATGTATAGCCCAAGTAATTTTTATTTATTTATTTATTTTTTTCATAATTTGGATTGTCAAACAAAATGTACAAAGCGTGCATAAGTGAAAAAAGTTCAAACTTTTTTCCTCTATACATGCTGTATATAACTTTATTATAGCATGTTCAGTTGTGAATTTATTATTTATTACAAAATAAATAGAAACTGAATTGTATTTATATAATAATGTAAGTTGGTTAGGTTAAGTAAAGTTATGTTAAGGTGTACATGAATTATTTTTAATTTTGTTGATAATATTTTTAAAGTGGTGAGCTCTTTTAACAATAAGTTTTATTTGACTTATCACAAACAGTTTTATTTTGACTATCAAATTAAAATGTGTTTGAATCCATGCAATGGATATGGATAAAACTCATTCACAGATAATATATATATAATATTATATATATATAGTATATATATATATTATAATATATATATATATATATATATATATATATATATATATATAATATATATAATATATATATATATATGAGTATGGGGAATTTTTCTTTAGGTTTTGTAAAATTTTAATATTTAACTAAAAAAAACTATAAAAAAACAATTTATTATTCCAAAATATATATATGAGGCCACTCTGAAATTTAAATAATTCTAAATTATAATATGGTTAAAGGTGAGTAACATTTTTTATTGTAGTATTTATATGTTCCGGTATATATATTCTTTGATGGTGCTTTTTTGTAGTGAGCAATTCCAACTACTGATTATATATATATATATATATATATATGTATATATATATAGTATAGGTATATATATATATAATATATATATATAATATAATATTATATATATAGTAGTATACTATATTATATATAGTATATATATATAATAAGTATATTATATAATTATACTATATAGTAGTTAGGTATATATAGTATATATATATATATATATCTATATATATATATATATAGTATATATATATATATAATATATATATTATAGTATAAATATATATAACAGTATATGCGTCGGGCGGGTAACTCGGACGCACCTAGGCATAAGTTGGTCTCCAAGCTCTCGCCCCTAATGCACTTTGGAATTTTTTTTTTTTTTGTAAAATCACGGCCTATAGTCGGTCATAAGCACAACAAAAATAATAATGTAAATATAAGTAAGTAGTAATTCTAATAATCAAAGTTTTATTAAAGTTTGAAGTAACGCTGAGTCAGCCTGACGTGGAGGGGTGAAGCGGGACCACCATTGAGGGGTAACTCGGACCACTGTTTAAATTCGTCTTTTAGGTATAACATGTAAATTTATACTTTTAATTTTAACTTAATATATAATTATTTAAATCATATTAAAATTCGTAATGAGTAATAAAAATGTTCAATGTAATGATAATAAAAATACGAAAGTAAAAATAAGGTGTCGATTCATCCTCTCCGCCCAAAACTTATTGACACTTTTTTGATTCGTTTTTTTAAAATTTAAAATTTTTGCATTTTTTTAAAAAATTTTCACTTAATATAAGTAATTTTTTATTATTTAAATTAATTATATGTAATAAAATATGAAAAATAATAATAGGTCCGCTACCCCCGAGTATGGTGGTCCGCGAGTCAACCCTCCATCAATTTTTAACGGCGGGGATGAATCGGACCAAGTTAGGCCCCTGTGATTTTGCCACTAATACTGTTTGGATCAAAAATTTACTTTGCCAAGTTTAAAGCTTAACATACTCGAGTGTATTCCACTGAAAAAATAATTAAAACAATTCCACAATTTTCATTTATAACGAAGTTAAAAAACTCACATTTTTAAAGTGCAATTCTATTGAAGGACATTTGTACCTAATTTTTCTAACATTTTTTAAACCAATATAAAACTTTCTATGAAAAAGAATTAAATATGATCTAAATAAAAACTGTGTATCGCTGTTGGTTGGCTATTTTAAATGAGCAAAAAAAAAAAAAAAAAAATTTTTTATATTTTTTTTTTTTTATTTAGAGTCGGACCGCGGCGAATCACCCTCCTAAAGGGCGGCCCGGTCACTCCGCCCGACGCTATATATTTAAATTGATGTACTGGTGAGCTATTGTTTCTCAAAATATATATTGTCATAATAGGTAGTTACAAGCTTTTAATAAGATGCTTGGACAACTTTGTTATAAAAAATTTCAAAATATATACCTTCCAAATCTACTAGTAACTGCGATATGAATGAAAATAGAAATATATCTGAACCATTACTTTTGAGAAATGTTTTTTTTTATGACTAAATATAGTTTGTTGTATCGGGTAGTTCAATGGTAACAGTTTTGAATCATGTTCAGTCTGGAATGCAAAACTGAGTTTTAAGAGTTGTGTGCGCTAATTACCTGTGCATAGGAAATTACTCAATTCCTGAAACCAATGTTGGTTATAATTGGAGATGGTGAATCATTAAGTAAATATAGTTCGCATGTAAGAAATTATTTAAATAAGAAGAGCTGAGAGAGAGAGTGAAATAATGAGGTACTCTTGAAAGTGAGAAATGATGAAGGAATGTAAAGCTTTGAAATCCGGGTTTATAATTTTATAATAGATTGGAATATATATATATATATATTTTTATTTATTTATTTAAACAAAGCACCATATCCCGCACAGGTGCAGGGTGGTGTTGGTGGTTGATTAGGGTTTAAGCTAATCAACACAATTCATGAAAATAAAATTATGATAGAAGGGGGTTTTCAGCCCCTTGCTATCAGACGAAGATAAATCTTCATATGACTCTAGCGACGACTTCGAGATTGGCAGCTTCACACCAAAAGGCTTTATTCAATCCTTCCTAGAATTTAAAATTTCAAAAAAATATTTTTTCCTTTGTATTAATTTCTCATTCAAAATAATTAAAAGAAATGTTGCCGAAAATATTGTTGCTCCTCCAGATTTTTAAACGATATTATTTAAATATTAATTAAATTTAAAAAATTTTAAAATTTCGAATCATTAACAGATATTTTTTACTAGTAATTAAAACTTCAAACTTAAATGCATTCTTTCTATAAACCATAATTCTCAAAGCAAATATGTTGGTAACAGCCTTCTCAGAATATTCGTTCTTCTTTACAGAAACACTAACACATTTCTTATTCTTCTCCAGTCTTCCTTCTGATGTTTCTCTTTTTCGCTTCCCTTCTGGTTTTACCGCGTCTTTACTCGATGACAGTCGAATCATATATATATATATATATATATATATATATATATTATATATATAAATATATATATAATATATATATATATATATATATATATATATATTATACAGAGAGAGAAAAAAATAGAAAATTTCAGAACCTTTCAGAACGAGCATAGAAGACTCTGGTCTGCTAAACCATCAGACATGCCGATTTCGGATATCGTTAAAACAAAAGACTGCACCCTTAATAAAACCCAATATATTGTCGCTAAGCAGGGAAACTCAGTTAACTACATTCTTGCTACCATTTAGCCTATATTAGGGTGAAAACGATATGAATAATGGGGAAAAAGTAGGATACTAAAAAACTAATTAAAGATAGAAAGACAAACAGTTGGAAGCGCGTAAATCTAAACTTTAGATAATTACCTTTTACAATGTGGAATGCAAACCCCTCCAAACTGTTTTTTTAAATCGTTTCTGATTGATTAATTGTTGTTAATAGTATATTCATTCTTCCCAAATTTATGTAGGTTGATGCTCAATTAGCCTAGAAATAATAATGGATTGATTAATTTCAAGGAGGGTTGAAAAGGAATAAGCCATAAAGGTAAGGCACTGATAAACAAAAAGGGTTACTTGTTACCCCAGTTACAGTCTCCTTAGAAGTTAGACTTAAACAATGACAATGTATGAGTGAACCAGGACTATGTGAAAGAAATGAGAAATGGAAGAAGCATAACTCGATGCAAGGCGAATTTTAGTAGGTGATAAATTATTTACATTCAAGTTTTTTATGTATATGGTTTTTTAATATAACCTTACTTAATATACCTTTCACGGTTATAGACTATATAGGTATAGCATATATAGCTATATAGTATATACCATATATAAATATTATGGGCATAGTATATATATATATATATACTATATAGTATATATATATATATATATTATATATATATTATATATATATTATATATATATTATATATGTATATGTATTATATATATATATATATATAATATTATATATAATATATATAATATATATATATGATTTACAAAATATCTTAATCTGTAGGTACATAGACAAATTTAGATGACATAATCTCTATCTGAATTACAAATGTCTTTATTTGATGCTTTGGCTTTCTCAAGAGATGTTATTATCTTGATAGTGATGTTATTAATATAGGAACTCTCTCTCCTTCCCTATAATAAGATGACCAGTGTTGCTCTTAAAAGATTTTTTTTTTTTTTTAATATGACATAAAAAGTTAGGGAAACCTTTCTCCCACATTAGAAAGTGGCATCATAGTGCAGGGTTCGCACGATTGGGGACAATCGGATTGTCCCCAATGGGTTTTTTCAGAAAAACCCACATTGAAAAAACCCAAATTTGGGTTTTTTAAAAAAAAAATTATAGAAAAATAAGAAAATGTTTTTTTTTTAAAAGAGTTAATTTGGAAATTAAAACCATATACATTTTCCTTTAAATTTTAATTCATTCAAAAAAATTTTAATTCCCTAACAAATTATTTATTTTGGTGTTTCATTTGGAATCACCTTCATTTATTAAGAAAATTTATATATTTTGACAAGCTTGCTGGCCTTTTGTACACCAAAGCCTGTTTCTTAGCTTAGACCAGATATGGCCAAATGTCGAGAACACCCCTTTTCCCAATAGAAGCAGGAACTTGGTGGACAGCTTAAAAGATCTGAGCAGAATATGCAGAATCCTTTTGGCCAAGAGATTGTTTTTTGATGTTCTTTTTTCCATAATTTTCCACCATTTTGAAGGACAAAAATAACCTGAAAAAACCCAAAATTGGGTTTTTTCAAAAAAAATTATAGAAAATAAGAAAATGTTTTTTTTTTAAAAGAGTTAATTTGGAAATTAAAACCATATACATTTTCCTTTAAATTTTAATTCATTCAAAAAAATTTTAATTCCCTAACAAATTATTTATTTTGGTGTTTCATTTGGAATCACCTTCATTTATTAAGAAATTTATATATTTTGACAAGCTTGCTGGCCTTTTGTACACCAAGCCTGTTTCTTAGCTTAGACCAGATATGGCCAAATGTCGAGAACACCCTTTTTCAATAGAAGCAGAACTTGGTGGACAGCTTAAAAGATCTGAGCAGAATATGCAGAATCCCTTTGGCAAGAGATTGTTATTTGATGTACGTTTTTCCATAATTTTCCACCATTTTGAAGGACAAAAAATAACCTGAAAAAAACCCAAATTTGGGTTTTTTCAAAAAAAAATTTCTTAGAAAATAGAAATGTTTTTTTTTAACAAGGTCTCAAAGCGCTTCAGAAAGCATATTCTATTAGCTTCAAATTTTAATTCATTCAAAAAAATTTAATTCCCTAACAAATTATTTATTTTGGTGTTTCATTTGGAATCACCTTCATTTATTAAGAAAATTTATATATTTTGACAAACTTGCTGGCCTTTTGTACACCAAGCCTGTTTCTTAGCTTAGACCAGATATGGCCAAATGTCGAGAACACCCTTTCAGTAGATGCAGAACTTGGTGGACAGCTTAAAAGATCTGAGCAGAATATGCAGAATCCTTTTGGCAAGATATTGTTTTTTGAATGTTTTCGTTTTTTCCATATTTTCCACCATTTTGAAGGACAAAAAAAAAACCTTGGAAAAAACCCAAATTTGGGTTTTTCATCAAATTTATATATGAAAAATAAGAAAATGTTTTTTTTTTTAAAAGAAATTAATTTTTGGAAAATTTAAACTATATAAATTTTCCTTTAAATTTAATTCATTCAAAAAAATTTTGATTATTAAACAAAATACGTTAATTTTGGTGTTTCCTAAGGCTTTAGAAACAATTATTAAGAAATTTATATATTTTGACAAGCTTGCTGGCCTTTTGTACACCAAGCCTGTGTTTCTTAGCTTAGACCAGATATGGCCAAATTTCGAGAACACCCTTTCAATAGAGGCAGAACTTGGTGGACAGCTTAAAAGATCTGAGCAGAAATATGCAGAATCCTTTTTGGCAAGAGATTGTTTTTTGATGTTCGTTTTTCCATAATTTTCCACCTTTTTGAAGGACAAGATTTATATGTTCTTAATAAAGTTTCATCGAACATAGAGGATGGAAAAAAAACTGTTATCTTTAATAGCAAATGCCATGAAAGGTGCGAAATATTCATGGTTGTATAACTTCAACCAGGATTCAGCTTCATCTTGCTGCTGACTGGATAATTCAGATCCTATAAAGCGAAAATATGATTACATATATATATATATATATATATATATATATATATATATATATATATATATATATATATATATAGTATAATATATATATATATATATATATATATATATATATATATATTAACAGCAAAATATTTTTTCAATCCGATATCTCAAAAACACTGGTTATCACTAGACTTATCTGAAATTTATTTCAGCTTAAATATCAATACGAACGGTTTTTTTTTAATCCCAAAGGTTGGCTACATAAAAGAATGGTTCTAAAGCATCCTCCATTCGTTTCTTTACATTTGCTTTGTAGGCAGTTAAATTTCCGGATAACTTCCGGATAACATTGGCATTTTTAAAAAAAAAAATTTAATTTTTTTTAGATTATATATTTATAATATAATTGTATAAACATAAAAGTTACTGGAAAATATAATATAATATATATATATATATATATATTATTATATATATATATATATATATATATATATATATATATATTATATTATATATATAAACACTAGTAAAATGAGGGTTAAACCCCATTTTTCAAAATCTGTGCAAAAAAAATCCTGAAAAAAAAACCCTGAAAAAAAAACCAAAATCCTGGGTTTTTTCTGTATTTTTTCTGAAAAAAAAACCGAAAAACCCTGGGTCGTTGGGTTATGGCACGCAAACATAAGGAAAACTTTCTCCCACCTTGGAACTTGGCATCTCAGAATAATGTCCTGTGGTTGGTTTTTAGTCAAGTGCAATAGCCAAAAATCGTCTTATCCTCTCATGGAATCCACAACAGCTCCCCAACTTGGTTCCCTAGATAAGCATAAATTATGAAAACCTGACAGCAACTACCCCATGATCCCCCATATATATATAAATATATATACCGTACATACACATACACATGCTCATGCAGGTGGTGATAGGATTGAAAAAGGAAATGGTTAGTACTGTCATTCCAAAAGCAATGATGATATATATTGTGATGATAACACACTAGGCTGTCGTAACTGAAAAGTATTGGACCTTCAATTTTTGCGAGCAAAGTATTGATGCTGTGTTTGGGTTACTGTGCACATTTGAAGAAAAAAGTTTTATGCACATGCTTGAAATTTTTCTTGGTATTCCGGTGAGTCAGTTGTTTATGTGCAGTCGAGTGAGGTGCTATTGTACATGCTTATTGAAATTTGATTTTTCGTAAAATGAGTGAATGAGTTGAACAACGCTACTGCATAAAATTTTGTCAAAAGCTTGATGATTCTCAGTGAAAATTTTTAAGATTCAGATGGTGTTTGGAGACGATGCTATGGGAATAACACAAATTAAGGAGTGGTTCAACCGATTCAAAAAAGGACAGACATTGGTGGAGAGTAATAACCATTCTGGGAGGCTACAAACTGCTCGGAATGTTGCTGTTGTTGAGAGCATATTAAATCTAATAATGGGAAATCGTCGTTTGACTGTACAAGAGATTGCCGAAGAAGTTGAGATCAGTAAAGATTCAGCACATGCAATTTTGATAGATGATTTGAACATGCAGAGAGTGGCTGAGAAATTTGTGCCAAAGTTTTTGTTCCTGGAACAGAAAGAACTCTGTCTTGCAGTTGCACAGGACTTGCTGGATACTGCCAAAACTGACCCTGAGTTTCTGAACAACATTATAACTGGAGATGAGTCATGGGTGTACAGCTATGACCCAGAAACAAAATCAGTCGTCGCATTGGAGGCATCCCATATCCCCAAGGCCAAAAAAAGCGCAACAGGTGAGAAGTCAAATAAGAATGATGCTAACAGTGTTCTTTGATATCCATGGAATTGTGCATCACAAGTACGCACCGGAAGGACAAACAGTAACAAAAGATTACTATCAAGAAGTGCTCCGTCGACTCCATGAAGCAATTCACCGCTAAAGACCAGATCTCTGGAGGGCAAAAAATTGGCAGTTGCATCATGACAATGCTCCATCTCATTCATCGCAATTGATTCAAACTTTCTTGGCAAAACATGAAATTGCAGTCGTTCACCAACCTCCCTACTCACTAGACATGGCTCCTTGCGACTTTTGGTTATTTCCGAAATTGAAGATCCTATTGAAAGGATTCTGTTTTCAGAGTAGAAACGAGATAATGCAGAATGCGACAGTGGAGTTGAACACCATTCCAAAAGAAGCCTTCCAGATTTGTTTTCGGAAGTGGAAAGAATGGTTGGGCTTTAAGTGTGTGGAGGCGCCAAAGGGGACCTACTTTTGAGGGGATTAAAGTCCCAATCCAATCAGTAGGTAATTTATTTTTTAGAGCCAAAGGTCGGATACTTTTTAGACACCCTTATATATATATATATATATATAATATATATATATATATATATATATATATTATATATATTTATATAATATTTATATATATATATATATATATATATATATATATATATATATTATGACTGTTGCACAGAACATTTGGCTTAACACCATAAAAATAATAATATATAATTACCATTTATAATTTTGATAATATTCTTTAGTTAATAACTTAATGGAAATTATTCTAGTTTGTTTTAATTACAGTATATTGACATGTTAAAATCGACTATTGAATAAATATTTAGGTGTGAATTTTTCATATTCAGTTTCCATAGATATTCAATTTTCAATAGCCTAGTTTAAAGAATGTTTTTCAACTTTGTATTAAGAAATGGTTGATGCATTGATTGGTTGGTTGATCAGTGATGGATAATATACAATAGAATTAGAAATTATTAGTGGACAACTCCTAATTTAATTGATGATCGTAAAAAAGTTTAATATAATATATTTTCAGAGATTCTGTACATTGGTACCATTTGTTATACCATGGACATAAGTATATACCTCGTAGATAAAGTATTTAGCAAGTGTTTTATTTTACAGTGTGGAAGAGCTGGGGATTGTTTTTAGGTCTATATGAAGATCTGTTGGCTTGCACACTGAGATAATACATAATGTGTCATTTATTAAATTTGGTGAGATGTAATTTTAAAAAAATTGTTTATGCATGTAGGTAGGTTAGACATGATTAGATTTGTTGCCTTGAAAATTATACCATAATTTCAACCTTCACTACCTTTGCCAATAAGCTCTATAGTCAGGAGAAATTGAGTGACATTTTCCCAACATTGGATTTTTAAGATTTGAGTTTTGATAGTAAACTTGTCCTTCAACTCTAGTCATTCAAAATCGTGCAGAATTTCCCCTGCAAGGTGCAATTAGAGAGAATGTGATTTTTGTATATTAGAGTGAAGGTGCTGTTGTAAATATATATATATATATATATATATATATATATATATATATATATTATATATATATATATATATATATATATATATATATATATATATATATATATATTTATTATATATATTATATATATATATATATATATATATATATGCAGGTACATCAAAAATCATCTTTAAAAAAACGGCTGGTATTACTGGTTCTTGAGTGCAAAAAATGATGGAGCATTATCTGACTGTTCAGATATACATAGGAGAAGCAATTGGAAGATATCTATTTACTATCAAACTGCTTTACAAGGAGCTGCACAGGATAGTATGTTTTATATATATATATATATATATATACGGTATATAAAATATATAATATATATATATATATATATATAATATTATATATATATATATTATATATATATATATATATATATTATATATATATATATATTATAATATATATATATAGTTTAAATCTATAGTTATAATATATATATATTATATTGTATATATATATATTATTTTTTGTGTGGGTGTATAGGACCCGCCATGGCACACAAAGGAGCAGCCACAATAGGTTGGAAATCCTATGGGTGGGTCCCAATGTAATTCTTTTAAAAAATTAATGCATATCTAAGGAGAAATTTATTTATATGTTGTACAGAATATTCAGTTCCTGAAGGTAGAAAAATTGAGCTGCTATTGAAGTGGGGCGATTCAGACAAGACATGGGATAGCCTCTTAGACAGTAATATAGTGTAGGAAAATAGTGAAGGCGGATGGAGTCCAGTTGAGGACAATCAATGAGGATGTGGTGAACAAATTGTTGGGTGTGATGACAGCAGAATTAGCAGGTGTGGGAGGATCCTGTGACATGTAGTGACTGAGTGATATTGGTATGAAAAATGCGTAGGCGTGCAAGGACCCCCTACGAGCAATTTCATTTGTGAGAGGAAGACCACTTCAATATCTGGCTTTATATTTCTAAGTTTTGCCCATTTCTGATCGTTCATCCTGCATTCTTGCCAGCAAGAGTGACTGACTATGGAAAGAGGAGGAGGCCACTCTGTCAGCAGTTGCCTGGCAGCCACCCCTACATGAGAGGGGTAATTGCTTCTTGTGAGAGTGAAGCAGCTTGAGATTTTGTTTTAGGGTGGATACCATTGTTTTTAGAGTAGGGGGCTTTGAGTTCCTGAGCGTGAAGTAGCCTGAGATATTGTTTTTGGGAGGATAGAATTGTTTTTAGAGTAGGGGGCTTTGAGTTCCTTTAGGGCACTGAGCAAGTCCGAATAAATGTCATAGGGGTGGTCTTGGTTAAGGTATAAAATTCGAGAGAGGGCAATCATTATAGCTATTAGTTCTGTAGTAAAAATTGAAGCATGAAGGGGTGGGGGTGGTATGAGAGAGATCGCGGTCAGGAAAGACGGCAAACGCATCCCCTGTTTTAGAGCCGTCGGTGAACACTGGGATGGGTCTGCCGTGAACTGCAGAATGAGACAAGTGAGCCAAGGTTTGTACCCTTTGTCAAAAGTGAATGGGAGTACCTTTTGCAAAGGAGTATTGAAGTTAAGAATGCTTCAAGCTATGTTTGCAAATGGTCATTAAAAAAGATTGTTACCTCGCAGAATCAGTGTTATTTCAGATGGTAATTGGGGTTTGAAAGTGCATTGCATAGATCTCAACATTGAGGATTACCCGGGGGATGATTGCGAGGCTCCAGTAGAAAAGACGAGCACCTGAACTGGATGGATCTTTCTGACAGCAGACATTGGACAAAAAGAGGAAGCTGTACTCTGAAACCAAGCATGTGGGGTTTAAGAACCCCTGTTTTCCATGTTGTCATGTTGTAGTATAAGACACCAAGGACTATCCTACCAGTTGAGAAAACCTCCCTGATATCATGGTCCAGTCTTAACAAGGGGTCTGCTGTCGAACGATGTTTACGGAAGCCAAACTGGAAGTTTAAAAAGCCTGGTGACTCTCCAGAACAGGAAGTAGGTGCCAGCAACCATTTTCTTCATTAATTTGCAAGTATGACAGGTCAGCGAAATTGGTTTTTTGTTGTTTGCCAACTTCTGAACTATCAAAGGTTTGGGAACAGGGATAACAAATGCTCTAGTCCAAACAGATGGAAAGGAGGATTCTATGTAGATCCTGTATAAAAATCTAGTAAGAACACTGATGCAAAAG
>JABUQX010015958.1:0-47500 GCA_015478945.1 Trachelipus rathkii | reverse complement strand
ATAGTAATATGTGTGTGGGTTTGATGGTGCAAGAAGGAATATATATTTTGGGATGAGGTCATTAGTAGGGAGGGAGTGTGATGGTAGAGTGAGAAAGTTGAAGAATGGTAAATCTGCAGGTAATAGATGATTACTGGTGAAATTGATCAGGAACGGAGGCGAGATGGTAATTGATTGGATTTGGAAGTTGTGTAATAAAGCGTTTATGGAGGGTATAGTTCCGAGGGATTGGAGGAGAGCAGTAATAGTACCCTTATATAAGGGTAACTTTAGGAATTATTGGAGAAATAGTTTATTGACTGTTGTAGGGAAGATATATGCTGGTATTTTGGTCGATAAGAGTGCGTCAGTGACTGAAGGACTGATTGGTGAAGACAAGGTGAGGTTTAGGAGTGGTAGAAGAATGTGTGGATCAAAATTTACATTTGAAACAAATGATTGAGGAAAATGAGGAACGAAGAAGAATGAATAAATTGTATTTAGTTTTATGGATTTGCAACCGGCGTATGATAGGATTAATAGGGAAGTTAGTGATATATGGTGTTGGTGGTAGGCTTCTGAATGGAATCAAAAATATGTAATGACGGTCCCGTGAAGTTCAAGGGTGAATTTTTCTGACTGCGACGAGTTCTCACCAAAAGGATATAAAAGGGGGCCGGTAAAGACTGGCTTCTTTTCCGACTTGGGTCATATAATCTTCTTCTACTTTTTCCTGTTTCCGGTGCTGTTATCACACATCACCGAGCCTTGGGGAAAGAAGTGGGTGATTTTATATATATATATATATATATATATATATATATATTATATATATATATTATATAGTATATATAGTATATATATTTATATATCATATATATTAATATAATAGATATATTATATATAATATATTTATATTATATTAATATATATATATATATATATATATATATATATATAATATATATAATATTCTTTCTTTCTTCACCTACCTTATTTTCCCAAGATTGGGAGTAACGAGCTGCACAAGCATCGGAAAAGAAAGCAGTAGGAGAACTATGACAAATGTCGAAAAAGAAAGCCCAGCCTTACCGCCCCCGTCTTGTAACCATTTAATTAGTGAAACCTCGTCACAGACAGAAAATCCACCCTAAAAGCTTCATGGGACCGCAGTGCAGACCGCGACCCTCACTATGTAAATCGTCCAATACGTATAATGGGTTCATCCCTTGGCCGACAGGTGGCCACAACCAATGCCCCCATACAAAAAAACCCCGCCATTCTCCTCCTATCAATGCACCTTTATTCCAGCCTCTGCCAAACTCACATTTTTTTCTCCTTCAGACTATTCGTTCCACCGACTCACTCCACTTTCTCTTCGGTCTCCCAGCCGGTCGGTTTCCCAAAACACACACTCTCCACTAAACATCCGCTTACCCAAAACCGACTATCAATTCATCCTTTCCATATGATGACCAAACAATTTCAACATACTTTCATTTATTTCTCTCATTTACCCCTCTCTTCTTATTCAACACCACACAACTCTCTAATAACGTTCATCATTCCTCATTTTATAATTCTTTTCCACACACCTAGCATGCCCCTAAAGATTGTCCCATCTGAACACATTATGAACTTTGAATTAATACATTTTCTTTTCCCAGATCCATAGTCTCAACTACCATATCAATAAACAAGTTAGGTAACAACATAATACCCTCATGTAAGAAAAGTACCCTAGCAGCACTCAAGACTTAGTCCCTTTACATTCACAACAACGATTTTAATTGCATCCAGCACCGTGCCATTCACAACTTTCCCACTACACTCTGCATCATCCGTTCCCTTCTCATCACACATACCCCTAAATATTTAAACTCAGACACTTGGAATTCCCAGCTTGCTCACCATCTAACATAACTTCACACTGAGAGCCTCTCGCCTCACTCACAACCATAACCTTCTCTTATTCACGTTTACTTTCAAAACCCCTCCTTTTTAATTACCCTGCCAAATCTCTCTACCATCTCTCAAAACTCTCTTCAGACTTTCGCCACACAGAACGCCAAAGTCATCCGCAATATAATAGTGTAGGGCAACCCTCCACTCATATCTCTCATCTTCCACATCATCTATCAAAACCATTTCCTGCCAAATCTCCCCACCAATCTCTATTTCTTTCATAACCCCCATCCATCATACAAATTGAATAACCAAGGAAGACATAAACACAGACCCTGTCTCACTCCAGCTATTAAATCCTAACACACAAATACACCAATTGACAAGATATACCAAATTTATTCTTTATATATTCCTTAAACATGCCTTACTATCGTCCATATCATATCTTTTTGATTTCCATTCAGAAGCCTAACCACCTAACACCATATATCACTAAATCTGCCATAAAGCTTTCCCTATTAACTCTATTCAATTACGCCCCAAAAAGTCATCTCAAAAACCTAAATATAAAATTTATTCTTCTTACTCCCTCATTTCTCAATCATTTGTTTCAAATGTACAGAATTTGAATTCCACACATCCAAAACAAAATATATATATATATATATATTATATATATATATATATATAATATAATATATAGGTATATATAAATATATATAAATATATATATAATATATATATATATATATATATATATATATATATATATATATAAATATTATTATTATTATTATTATTATATATAATTATTATTAATTATTATTATTATTATTATATATAATATTATTATTATTTATTATTATTATTATATTATTATTATTATTTTATATTATTATTATTATTATATATTATTATTATTTAATTATTATTCCCATTTGAAGACTGGGGGTAAGTGCGTGACATGCATCACTGGAAAAGAAAAGTTAGTAGAAAGAATAGACACAAGTCGAAAAGAAAGCCAGCCTTACGGCCCCCTCAATACCATTAATTAAGCGAAACTCGTCGAGCAGTCAGGAAAATCCCACCCTACGAGCTTCAGGGACGCGACGGACCCCCTCACTATGGCAACCTCTTCAATTAATAGGGTTCATTCCCATCTGCCCAGGTGGGCCACAACCATATCCACTCACTCACAAAACCCCTTCCATTCACTCCTATTATGCACCTTTATTCCTATTATGCACCTTTCGCCAAACTCACATATCTCTCCTTCAGACATTCGTTTCATCTGACATCAATCCCCTTCTTTCTCGGTCTCGCAGTACGGGGTCCGTTCCCAGAACACAATCACCAACTATACATGTTTCATCCGCTTAACCCAACCGACTGTCATTCATCCTTCCATATGACCAAACCATCTCAAGTACGTATTTTCATTTATTTCTCTCATTACCCCCCTTTCTTCACACCACATACCTAATCGTTCAATGTCCTCATTTTTAAAATCAATTTATACACCTAACACGCCCCTAAAGATTGTCCACTGAACACTTAATCTTTAGACTGTACTTCTATTCAAGACCAATAGTCTCATTACTATAACATTAACAAGGGTAAAACTACCCTCATGTAAGCCTTGAGCGCACTCAAAGACTTAGTCCCTTTACTACTTCCACCAACGATTTAATTGCACCACGCCACCTTTCACCCAATCACAACTTTCCCTACTACAACACTCTGTATCTCTGTTCCCTTTTCATGCAACATATATCCTAAAATATTTAAACTCTGACTACTGTTAACAGCTGCTTCACCATTACTAACATAACTACAAACAACCGAGGACTTCCTCCATTTTACAGCCATAACATTTTACTTTCTTATCACGTTTGCTTTTAGAAATCCCTCCTTTTATACAAGACCCAAATAACACACCCTGCCAAATCTCTCTAGAACCAATCCTCTCAACTCTCTTCAGAGAGTCAACCACAAAAACCAAATCATCCCGCCATATAATAATAGGTCGGGCACCCTCCACTCATCTCCCATTCCCCATCATCTAGGCACATTTTTCCTGCCACCCCCATCTCTCTAATTCTTTCAAATATTAACCCATCCATATACAATTGAATAACCAAGGTAGGGACATAACACATACCTGCCTAACTCCGCTATTAATATTAAACCCATCACTTTTGACACCATATTTATTCTTACACCAACTCTTCACTATCGACATCGATACTTTTGATTCCATTCAGAAAGCACTACCCACAACACCATACATTCTACAACCTGCCAATAGGGCCTTTCCCCCTATTAATCCTAAAAGTCATACGTCCTGTTGCAAAATCCATAAAAATCTAAATACAATTTCCCTCTTCTCCCTCATTTTCCTGTTCATTTTTTTTTTTCAATGTAAAGATATTTGAATGTCCACAAACCTATACTCTACCACTTCTTTCACCTAAAATGCACCTGCTCTCTTATCACACAAACATCCTTCCAGGTCACATCCGAACGCACATCTTTCGACTAAAAATACCAGCATATATCTTCCTTACAACACTTCAATAAACTAATACCAGTATAAAAACGCTTAACAGTTCCCTTTATCTCCCTTAACCCTTATATAAGGGTACTATAAACTGCTCTCGCTACCAATCCCTCGGAACTATACCTCCATAAACGCTTTATATACACAATTTTCCAAATCAACTCAATCACTATCTCGCCTCCGTTCTTGAATATTTCACAACGCCAGTATATTTCATCTATACTGCAGATTTTTTACCATTACTTCAACTTTCTTCACCTCTAAAATATACCTCATTAGCTCCTCCTTGCTAATTGACCTCATCCCCAAAATACTCTTTTTCTTGCACCCATCAAACCCACACTACATCCAGTCACTATCACTCTTCATTACTGTTAAATATTATATTCAGATTTCGAAGGCTGTTCTTTTCCACACTCCTCTCACACCTTTTTCATCAGTTACAAAAGCAACCTCCCTATTCATATTCTGAGAAGGTAAGGTTCCCCTTATTCTCATATCCCCCCCTTTAAACTCTTTCGCTGCTTCCGTCCAGAAGACTTCCCATTCCCATTTGATACCAGACAATTCATCCTCCATTACAAACTGTTCATTTTACCTCTTTGTTTCTCCTACGTATGCACCCTTTTGTGTAGTATTCCTTTTTTCCTCCTTATATACTTCCCAACATCCCAAACATTTTCCTTTTGAAACTTCATCAATTAGCCTGTAGTACATTCAACCATGCTCTTTTTTACTTTTAATCGCTTGCTCACCACCTCTTTATTCCACTACTTACTGTTAACAATTCTTACTTCCTACTTTAGGCACACATCCACATGACTTTCCTTTGCACTACTAACAACTGCTTCCTTCAATTGCCCCCAGATTTGTTTTCAGTTTCAACCTTTGCTCATGATTTCAAACTGATTTCCCAATGATTTTTTTTAAATACTTAATCCTTATTACCTTGTTCACCTTAAAACTTCTCCAACTCTAATTTTAACCCACTTCCTTACCGTATCAACGCTTTTTCTTCCCTCCATCCAAGCCCACACTAACTTAACTTTAATTTTTAACAATAGAACAACATAATGATCCGATACATACATTTCAACTAAACCTCTCACTAATTTAAAACATCCAACACATACTTTCACATATCAACATCTTTTCACCAACACAAAATCAATCATTAACTTTTCACTTCAGAACTATCTTCAACCTACACTAACTCTATAAAATATACTTATGAATACTCTGTGTTTAAGAGAAAAGTATTACTTACACACGAGATCGACCATCCTCTCTCCCTCACGAAGTCCCAATCACCTTCCTACCCATTCTCAATTTTTTTCCCGACACCTCCAAACCACCTGTTATAACCATCTCTTTTTCTGATCAACACTCTATCCAATACATTTAGGCCACCCAACAAAATCAAAATCTGAAGCTCCTACTCACATCAGCCCATCCAAAACATCATTCCAGGTTATCCCAGAAAAATCCGTGCTCTCCAACCATTTCCCCTCAGATGGAAACCATACGTTCACAACCCACATACCTTGACCTTTTCAAAACTGTAAAATTTAAACTAAAAATACTCATTACGAAATTCTATTTAATCCCACACAAAGTCTAAACCATAGCTCTGTACCCAAAGTCCACTCATCAAATTTGCAACTCCTTCTCTCCCCCTCTCCAATTCCTTTCCACACCAGCACACACAAACATTTCACACCACAACACTCATCTCATCATTTTCACAGTTTCCTTTTATCGTTATTATCAGTCACAGCGAGCAAATCAATTTTCCTTTCTACACTAACAATCCATCACCCTCTTCTCCTCTTCTTCTCCAACATTTATTTTTCCTCTGACATTCCCATCGTACCCATATGATTCATACAATTTCGCCGAATATTAGAAGGCCGTTTAGGGCGATCACGACAATCTCCGACTGCATCAAAGCATTCCTGCAAGAGATAAATGGTAATGGCAGCCAACCCAACTACCACCGTCCCTTTAGTCCGCCTTCTACGACACCAGGACATACGATGTGGGCAATCCTTTCTCCCCCACACATAGGGATATAAGTAGTAGGGGAGTGTCTGCAGGAATGTTGTATAGAGAACGGGTGAGGACGTTAAGTAATATGTATAGTGAATTTTGTGGATAAATGGTGGTCAGTAAGATATTGCCTGGTGGATGTGAGTGGTGTGAAAGAAGTGTACACACACACCTCTCTCCTCCCATTAAAAATGGGAGGTAATTTCATTCGCTTCGGTAATGCGTTACTCTCCTCTTTTATAAATATATATATATATATATATATATATATATATATTATATATATATATATATATATATATTATATATATATAAATATATATATATATTATAATATATAAATATAATTATATAATATATATATATATATATATATATTATATTATATCAGACTATTGGAAGTACTGCTAAAACTACATTCAGGCCACTATCTTCAATAAATAAAGGAACTAAAAGTGTTACGAAAGCAAACAATCTTCTCTTACTCAACATCAACATCAGACCAAGAAATTTGGCCACTGTTCATGTCAATGCTTCCAAACGGAAAGAACTTGGTATTATTATTATTATTATTATTATTATTATTTTATTATTATTATTATTATTATTATTATTATTATTATTATTATTATTATTAATTTCTTTTCTATTTTTATTTTTCCTTTTTTTTTTTTTCTTTTGTTTTATCTTTTTCTTCTTTTTTCTTTTTCCTTTCAGATAATGATTATAATATAGTTGCTTAATATTAATATTGATTAATATTTTCAAGAAAAAAAAAAATAATTTATATAATAGAGAAGTAAGATAGTTTTATTTTATAGTTTTTTTTATTTATTTAATTATTTTTTTTTTTTTGTATTCATGAATTTGACGTAAATCTTGGAAAAAAGTCATCGGTTTGCCAAACATGTAGATGTTTTCTCATTTATTATTATTGTCATAATTTATATTTTTATTTAATTGTTAGCCATTACGAGCACAACCAGAACTCTGGCGGATACCCTACTTACTATTATTATTATTATTATTATTATTATTATTATTATATTATTAATTAAATTGTTATATTAATTATTATTATTATTATTATTATATGTATCATTCATTATTATTATTATTATTATTATTATTATTAAATGTTATTTGGTTGTAATCACTTATATCAATTTTTTTTACGTAGATATAAAAGTGAAAAATGTGTTGATGAGATCTCCTTCAGAATTTGTTGAATGGCTACTGCAGCAGGGATTAATTCGATCCCAACAGCTGTGTAGCGTTCACAAAACTCCTAATCGACAGCCGGCAAAGTTAAAGGTTTGTCAGCAATTTAAAGGTTGATATTATTGTTTTCACCCTTAAAGCTTAAATATTTATTACCATAATTAATAATTAATTAATTAATAATTGAAAATTCTTTTAACTTTAATTATGATTATCACTTTCATTGTTTTAATTTTGATCATATGTAAAAATGTCAGATTTGTTTTATATTTTAATTAATGAAAAGTTTAAAATATTTTTTGTTGGAAGTCTTTGTATTATCCATTTTTTATTTTTATTTTTGTTTTGTATTGCAGTTGGGAATGTTCAATGATCCTATGGTACTTACCAGCAGTGGGGGTTATGTATGGATTGGAGAATGCTGTGGTAGAAAGTATATATCTGTTTATAGTGGGTCCATATTTGGATCAACACCTATTGACAAGATTCCTCCAACCTCTATTTTAAAGCTGATCTATCATTGGTCTTGCCAGACTGCTATAAATAATGTTGAAACATGGGTTAAGGTATGATTTTATCTGTATTTGATTAACTAGATATGATTTTGTAAAAGTTATAATCGTTGCAATTTTTAATATCGACTTTTTTTTTTTAGGTGGATAAGCAAATTATCAGTAAAACCTATCATCATATGAAATGCATATGTTCAGTAATACTTCATGACAAGATTTACGACTTCGGAATTGATGAAACTCCTGTGGAATTAGGAATCGTCAGTCTTGGAACCACCACAGCCGATGGTTCAAAGAAAGCTGTCAAGGTTTGTATTTGCTGGAATTTATTTATTCATTGCATCCTGTTTGATGTGTTTAGGATGTAAAAGTTTGTTGGAAAATTTTATTATTATTATTATTATTATTATTATTATTATTATTATTATTATTAGGGATGTACCGATAGTATCGTTATCGGCAGTATCGGCCATTTTTTTTGTATCGGTATCGGTATTAGTTAATATGGTCGATACTTGCCGTTCTTCTTACTTTTTAGGTGAAGAATTATGAGAAACTTTTAGATTCAATAATAAATCTAGTTTCGATATATAAAAGGGTTCTGATAAGGAATTCCTTAAGCTAGCTGAAACCCCACAGAATGGCATCTCCGACGGTGAACCACTTGCAGAATGCATTTAAATATCATAACCGAGGAGCTTGCTCGCGTGACAAAGAAAAAAAAAGATTCACAGAAGTGGAAGCTGCCTTATCAACAACCCCTGGCAACAGCACTGATTGTGACGATTGTGGCTTTTCAGCAAATAAACCTACTGAAGATGAAGAGGATTAGGATATGTTAGACTTTGATAAGCTCATGGCCTAAATTGCATTGACATCTCATTCACCTTCAAAGGAATCACACCAAGGAACCTCATTGAAAAAAGTGAAGAGACAGTCATCAAGGAGCAAAGATAATTCAAATTTGCAATCTGTGAAAGAGATGAGGTCTACGAAAACATGGAGATGCTGCCTACAGAAGAGAATCCTTTCATGTGGTGGCATGAAATGGGCCAAGGTCATTATCAGTGCTGCTAGCAAATATTTATCAGCCCCTCTCTCATCAGTCGAGAGCGAGCATATTTTGAGTGTAGGTGGGAATGTAAACACCCAAAAAAAGGAACATGCTCTCGCCAGGTACTAGTGAAAGTTTAACGTTTTTGCATCACAATTTGAGTATTGAATGATATCGATCTTTATCTTAAAGGAGTATATTATTATTATTGTCATGTTTGAATAATAGCGTTTTTAAATTTTTTTTTTTCACCTGATTAATTGAGGTCTCTTCTTTCATTATTTTTATTCTTTATATTGAAGCTAGTTAAAGAATCTTCTTGTAAATTGTAATCATGTTAAAACGTTAAAGCTAGTAGCTAAACTTTGTTAATAATTACTGAAAAATGGAAATGGAATATTTTTTGAATAAGCACAAACATAAAAAAGTTATTAATATTATATTTGCATTTATTATTCCTTAAAGATACTATTTTAATTTATAAAATAAATATACTTGGGCACTACCAAATATGAAATAAATGACTAAGTATTGATTGTACAGGGAATGCAATCCTGAGTTGGCTAGCAGTACACAAATGTCCTATCTTATTACTGTGTATTTATTATATTAATTAAAGTATCGGTATCAGCACCTAAAAAAAAAAAAAGAATATCGGTATCGGCCTCTTTTCTGGTATCTGTACATCTCTAATATTATTATTATTATTATTATTATTATTATTATTATTATTATTATTATTATTATTATTATTATTATTATTTTTATTTTTATTATTATTTTTATTATTATTAACTGTTGTGATTGTAGTTGTACTTTATGATTGTATATAATATATGTTTTAGGTTGAAATCCTTGGATTGTTTGATAGAAAAAATAATTCTTATCGTCTCTTCGCTTCAACTCCAGAACCTGCCAACAATTCGAAAGAAAGGTTTCTTCGAATTTTAAAGCCAGTAAGGGAGGTTGTTCATAAAAAAGCTAAAATTATATGTGACCAATCAGTTGAGCCAACTTCCTTGAATTCGATCGGATATGCTAACGTAAGTTCAAAATCTTAAGACAGTTTTGATTGTTTAGGCTGTGTTTGTGTGTGTGTGTGTGTGAGAGAGGGGTAACCCCTCCCCTATGATTTTGTTTCGAGCTGAAACATGCTATGCTATGTAAGTAATTAATTACCATTTGTTTCGAGCTGAAACATGCTATGCTATGTAAGTAATTAATTACCATATTATACTGGAATAAATGTGGAATATGTTTGTAAGAAAAAATTTCCATTCCAGGTTCATATTTGTACAAGTAGTGAAAATGAAAATGACTCCAACTCCAATTCCACAATTATGTATTATCTCAGGAAACACGTACCCAAAATGTTTCAGGTTAGTCCTATTGAAGCTTTGTGTATATAAAACTTTTATTTATAATACTTAATTTAACTTTTTCATATTTAAAATGTAATATTTGGTTGTTGTTTTTTTGTTTTAAAATGTTTTTTTTTTTTAAATGTTATTTAAAATGTTTTTTTTGTTTGTTTGTTTTTTTATTTTATCAGAAGATTTATACTAATGCTAAAATGCTTTAATATTTAATCATTTGATGAAATTAATTAAATTATTTTGGTTATTTTTTTTATGTAACGTACTTAAAATATTCTGTTCTTGTTCTTTGTCAGCTGATATACCAAAGTATGGTACTTTGAGGCTATAGAATTATAGTTTAGAACTTGTAATTATCGTTTTGTTAAAAAATATTTATATAAATACTTAACTTAATTTTTTTAATGCTTTTATCTTCCAATTTTTTTCGTTCTTTGAGCGAAACATTGGAAAAGTGAAGAATTCTTTTACATTAATATTTACATATTATTTCCAGTACATTCACCACTATACATCCACTTAACCAACCGACTATCATCGATCCTTTCCATTTGACTAAATCATTCAATGTACTTCTCGTTTTTAACTTTCAGATATATCGGCAGGAGATGCTGTTATCCCTTAACTATTATATATATATTATTATATATATATATATATATATTATATTATATATATAATATATTATAATAATATATATATATATATATATATATATATATATATATTATATATATATATAATTAATATATATATCTTTCTTCTTCTTTATCTTCCTTCTATTTTCCCAAGAATGGGAAGTAAGGTGCGTAACGAGCATCGGAAAAGAAAAGCAGTAGAAAGAACATGACATAAGTCGAAAAGAAAGCCAGCCTTACTCGCCCCTCTGTCATTAATTAGTAAGAACTCGTCACAATCAGAAAATCCACCCTAGAGCTTCACGGACGGACGATCCTCACTATGGTAAATCGTCAAGCGTAGGGTTCATCCCCCTGGCCCAGGTGGGCCATAACATACCCCCTTACAACACCGCCCGCCATTCTCTCCTATCATGCCCCTTTCTTCTCCCTCTGCCAAACTCACCATTTCTCTCCTGCAAACATTCATTTACTGACTTCAATCCACTTTTTTCGGTCTCCCAGCCCGGTTCGATTCCAAAAACTCACCAGCTATAACATCCGCTAACCAACGACTATCATTCATCTCCTTTCCACATGACCAAACCATCTCAACATACTTTCATTTATTCTCTCGTTTATCCCTTTCTTCACTACACACAACTCTCTAATACGTTCATTCCTCATTTTATCAATTCTCACACCTAGCACGCCCCTAAGATCTGAACACATTGAACTTTATATCTATACTTCTTATTCCAGACCATAGTCTCACTACTAAACAATAACACAGGTAACAACATACCCTCATGCAAGACCCTAGCGCACTCCGGACTTAGTCCTTTTACATTCACCAACGATTTAATTGCGCCAGCCACCTTCCTGCTATTTACAACTTTCCTAGTACATTCTGCATCATCCTGTAGTTGTTATAAAAATAAACCACAAGGAGTAGAAAGGAGTGGGTGTGATAAATTTGGTTGGGAAAATGAAGATGCGAAGACAAACACACAATGTTGTAATTTTATTAAATGAAAAATAAAAATGAAAAAATAAACCTGTCTGTTTTTTCTTTATTAAATCGTACATCGTTAAAATAAAATAACTATACAATATAAACATATAAAGAAAAAAACGCAAAAGAAATCAAGCAGCAGTGTACATACACAATTGGAAATAAATTTACAAGGAGATTCCGTCACCAATATCAACAAATCTTAAATAATGTATAATTTCCTTATCAAAAATATCAATATCGCTAATAATAAACAATAATAATATCAAAGGTTATATACCATGACTCTATCAACAATATCAAAGTCAATAATAATAATCAATAATATCAAAAGTTATATACATTTACTTTCCATCAATATCAATATCTATAATAATATCAAAGGTTATATAACATGACTCTATCAACAATATCAAAGTCAATAATAATAATCAATAATATCACAAGTTATATATATATATATAATTATTTTCCATCAATATCAATATATACAAAATACTTATCAAATTCTGGGAACAATCTCAGGGGCAATAATCAATAATATCAAAAGTTATATACAATTACATCAATATATACAATAATCTCATCAAATTCTGGAAACAATCTCAGAGGGGAATTTCAGGGTTTTCTGGGGTTTTCAGGGGTTTCAAGGGTATAGGTTCGGGGGTAATTTCTTGTTCTGGGGTATTCCTGTTCAGGGGTAGTGGTTTAGGGGTATCTTCTTGTTCAAGGCAAGGGACAATCTCTGGGGACAATTCTTCTACTCTTCCAAGGGAACTTCTTAACAAGAGGAAGAAAAAAGAACTGGACAAAGTGGATTGTCCAGTTTTTTCAGCAACACAAGCTGAAAAAACATTACCAACTATAAGCATCTATTCTTTCAAAAATTACAACCGACAACAATAATAATAATAATAATAATAATAATAATAATAATAATAATAATAATAATAATAATAATAATAATTGTAATAATAATAAGAATAGTAATATTAATAGCAGGAGTTCCTATCATAAAACGAATAATAATAATAATAAAAATAATAATGACAATAATAATAATAATAACAATTGATACGCTAAGCAAAAAGCAACAAAATAATAATAACAAAAATTGATAAGTTAGGCAAAAAGCAATCATAATATAATAATAAAATAATAATAATAATAATAAAAATAGTAAAAAAATAATTATAGTAATAATAATAATGAATTAATTAATTAGTTATAGTTATAGAAGTATAGTAGGAATTATACTAATACTAATAATAACATTAATAATTATTTATAGAATTTATAGTAATAATAATAATGATACAATAATAAAATAAAATAATGTCATCATAATAATAATTAAAGTTATACTAATAATAGTATTAATAATAATAATAATAATAATAATAATAATAATAACAATAATAAATCATACAAATAAAAATAAATACCTTAATCCAGAATTAAGCAATCTCAGTCCTCAGTCAAATAATCAAATAACCACAGGGTGGAAAAGAAAATGTATAAAAAATATATATATTCCTGCCGGAAGAAAAAGAAATACCTTTATGCTATCACATTATTTAAAAAATAGAAAACCACAATCATTCACTTTCAAAACCAAAATTATGCCTGACGAGCGTGTGGACAGAAAAGTTGGAATCATAGGTAAGGAAACTGAAGGAAAGGAGGTGAGGATAGGATGTTTATGCCTGATGCCGTCTGGCCACCCACCCTCACTTTCACTCACATTTTATTCCTCAATCGTATCAACCTACATTCTTTCGTTCTCTCTCTCTCCCTCCCTCTCCCTCTCTACAAACAATAATAATAAGCAATATATATATATATAATATGATACAAACAAAAAAACTTTTACGGTCAGCTCAATACAACCGTTCCCTTCTCATCCAACACATACCCTAAATAATTTAAAACTCGGACACTTGTTCCAGCTGCTCACCATCTAAACATAACTTCACACTGAGGGCTATCCTCCTCACAACCATAACCCTTACTCTTCTACGTTACTTTCAAACCCCTCCTTTTACGACCCCTGCCAAATCTCTCTCTACAAATCTTCTTCAAACTCTCTTCAGATTCGCCAAAAGAAGCATATTATATATATATATATATAATATATATATATATATTATATATATATATAATATATATAATAATATATATATTTATTATATATATATAATATATAATATATATATATATTAGTATGAAATATATAATAAATAACAGTAGGTCATATAGATAGGGAAATTATTGGTTAAATTGCTGATGTTTTGTTGTGTGTGTGTGCGTGCATCGCATGGTGGGCCCATGTACCTTTTCGCGGCAAAATTTCCCGCCAAAAAGTAAAAGCTGGAATATAATATGAACTGAACATACAAAAGTTTATTTTATAATCACAAATAGTAATTGCCCTATATTTTTTTATACCATTTTTACTTTTGGCGGCAAATTTTGCCGCGAAAAGGTAATACCCGCCACCATGCAACACACCATCACACACACACACACACAGAAAAATAGTCAGAAAATTAAACATTGTAAATGCATTACTATATATTTAAAATATAATATATATATATATATATATATATATAGATATATATATATATATATATATATAGTATATATATATATATATATATATATATAATAGTATATATAATATATAATAATAATATATAATAAATGTATATATATATATATATATATATGTATATATATAATATATATATATATATATATATATTAATATATATATATATATATATATATATATATATATATATATATATATATATATATATATATATATAATCATCATCATCATCATCAACATCATCATCCATCATCATCATCATCATCATCATCATCATCATCATCATCATCATCATCATCATCCATCATCATCATCATCATCATCAATCATCATCATCATCATCATCATCACATCATCATCATCTCATCATCATCATCATCATCATCTCATCATCATCATCATCATCATCATCATCATCGAATCATCATCATCATCACTCAATCTTATATCATCATCATTCATCATCATCATATTGGCAATCATCATCATCATCATCAATCATCATCACAATCATCATCATCATCATCATCAAATCATCATCATCATCATCACACAATCTAACCTTCATACATCATCATCATCATCAATCATCATCTTCATCATCATTCATCATCATCATCATCATCATCATCATCATCAATCATCATCATCAATCATCATAGTCATCATCATCATCATCAATCGAGTCATCCATCATCATCATCACATTCATCATCATCATCAATCATCCATCATCATCATCATCAATCATCACATGCGATCCATCCTTCGAAATACAATGCATCATCATCATCATCATCAAACTTTTTTCCCCCCCAAGACTGGGGGTAGTGGCGTGACATGCATCGGCAAAAGAAAAGTGTAGAAGAAATTTGACACCGTCGAAAAGAAGCCCAGCCTTACCGCCGCCTTCTATCCTATTAGTGAAACTGTCGCAGTGGAAACCACCCTAGAGCTTCACGGGACGCGACGAAGGGACCTCACTATGGCATATCGTCAGTGTAGTGTTTATCCCTTGCCCAGGTGGGCCACAACCTACCCCCTCACAAAAACCCAGCCATCTCACTCCTATTATGCACCTTTCTTTTCGCCTTTGCCAAACTCACTTTCCCTCCAGACATTCCTTTACTGACTCAATCCACTTTTTCTTCGGTCTTCCTGCCAGTCGATTCCCAACACACTCAACCCACTATAACATCCGCTTGACGCAAACCGACTATCATTCATCCTTTCCGCATGACCAAAACCAAGCTCAACGTACTTCATTTATTTCTCTCATTTACCCCTTTCTTCACACCACACAACTCTCTATACCCTTCATTCCTCATTTTATTATCTCTCACAACTAACAGCCGCCTAATATTGTCCATGCTTAACACATTGTACTTTAGATCTATACGTCTTATTCCAGACCATAGTCTCACTACTATACATTAACACAGGTAACAAACTAACAACTACCCTCATGTAGATCCTAGCGCACTCACTCTCAAGACTTAGTCCCATTTACATTCACCAAAGACCTTTACATCCACCACCACTTTCCTACCATTCACACTTTCCTACTACACTGCATCAACCGTTCCCTTTTCATCAACATAATATCCTAATATTTAAACCTCAGACACTTGTTCCAGCCCTGCTCACCATCTAACATACCTTCATAAAAAAGGAAGATTATATATATATATATAAATATTAATATATATATATATATATATATTATATTATATATATATTATATATATATATATATATAGTATATATATATATTTTATATAATATATATATTATATACTATATATATATATATATATAACTTCTTCTTCTTCTTCATTTCCTTCTTTGCCCCAATATTGGGGGTAAGGTGCGCTAGAGAGCATCGGAAAAGAAAAGCAGTAGGAAGAACATGAAAAAGTCAAAAAGAAAGACCCAGCCTTACCGCCCCTCTGTACCATTATTAGTGAAGAGCTCGTCACAAACAGAAAATCCACCCTAAAGAGATAATGCGGGACCCCGACGGACCCTCACTATGGTAAATCGGTCAATGTAAGGGTTCATCCCTGGCCCAGGTGGGCCACAACCATGCCCCATACAAAACCTCGCCATTCTCTCCTATTCATGCAACCCTTTTATTTCGCCTCTGCCAAACCTCAAACATTTCTCTCCTTCAGACATCGTATCACCGACTCAATCCACTTTCTCTTCGGTCTCCAGCCGGTCGGTTTCCCAACCACTCTCGCCTTAAGTACGTTTAACCAACCGACCCTTTCATTCATTCCTTTCACTGACCAAAACCATCTCAACATACTTTCATTTATTCTCTCATTTACCCCTTTCTTCACACCACACATCTCTCTAATAAGTTCATTCTCATTTTATTAATTCTTCTCACACCTAGCATGCCCGTAAGATTGTCCATCTGACACATTGAACTTTTAGATCTATACTTCTTATTCCAGACCATAGTCCTCACTACCATACAATAACACAGGTAACACATACCCTCATTAAGACTCTAGCGCACTCAAAGACTTAGTCCTTTACATTCACCACGATTTAATTGCACCGCCAACCTTCCTGCCCATTCACAACTTTGCCTACTACACTCTGCATCAATCCTTCCCTTTTCATCCAAACACATACCCTAATATTAAACTCACGACACTTGCTCACCGCTGCTCACTCATCTTATTTAAACTCAGACACTTGGACTGTCCTCACTCACAACCATAACCTTAACTCTAATCTACTTTCACTTTCAAACCCCTCCTTTTACACACCGCCAAATCTCTCTTTCCATACCCTGACAAACTCTCTTCAAGATTCGCCACACAGAACAATCATCCGCATATATAATATATATATATTATATGATAATATATAATATATATATTATATTATATATATAATATATATATATATTATATATATATATATATATAAATATATAATATATTATATTATTATTATATATAATATATATATATATATATATATAGTTAGTGATATAATGGTGATATTGGTGCAGGTGATAAGCAAACTGAATGGAATCAAAAAGTATGTTATGACGATAGTGAAGCGTGTGTAAGAAATAAATGGTGTCAATGGTGATTGGTTAGGATTAATAGCGGAGTAAGAGACAGGGTTTGGGTGTTTATGTCTCCTTTGGTTATTCAATTTGTATATGGATGGGGTTATGAAAGAATTCGAAGGTGGGGATGGCAGGAAATGGTGTTAGAATGGTGGGAATGGAGAAGACTGGGAAGGGTGCCCTACCTATTATATGCGGATTGATTTTGAGTTCTGTGTGGCGAATCTGAAAGAGAGTTTGAGAGGATTTTGGTAGAGAGAGAGGTTGGGCAGGGTGTGTAAAGGAGGGCTTGAAGTAAACGTGGATAATAGAGTAAGGTTAATGTTTTGAGTGAGAAGACACTCCTCAGTGTGAAGTTTATGTTAGATGGTGAGCAGCTAGAACAAGTGTTGAGTTTAAATATTTAGGTATATGTTGGAATGAGAAGATTGAGCTGACCTCTTGTGTAGTAGGAAACGTTGTGAAGTGGCAGGAAGGTGGCTGGTGCAATTAATCGTTGGTGAATGCAAAGGGACAAGTCTTGGAGTGTGCTAGGGCTTACATGAGGGGGGTAGTTTGTTACCTGTGTTATTGTTGGTAGTGAGACTATGGGGTTCCCCCCCCCCTTGGAAAAAAAATTAAGGAAGGATAGTATAGATCTAAGTTCAATGTGTTCAGATGGACAAACATAGGGGTGTGTTGGTTGTGAGAAGAATTGATAAGAGAGGGAAATGAACGTATTAGAGAGTGGGTGGTTGTGAAGAAAGGGGTAAATGAGAGAATAAATGAAAGTGTGTTGAGAGGGTTTGGTCAAGTGGAAAGGATATGAATGAAGTAGGTTGGTTAAGCGCGATGTATAGTGGAGAGTGTGTTGGGAATCGACCGGCTGGGAGATCGAAGAGAATAAAGTGGACATTGAGTCGGTGAACGAACGTCTGAAGGAGAGAAATGTGAGTTTGGCAGGGCAGAGGAGTAGGGTGCATGATAGGAGAGAAATGGCGGGGTTTGTATGGGGGCATGGTTTGGCACCTGGGCCAGGGGATGAAACCTTACATTGACGATTTACGCATAGTGAGGGTCCGTCGGCGGTCCATGATGCTCTAGGGGTGGATTTTCTGTCTGTGACGAGCTCTCACTAATTAATGGTACAGAGGGGGCGGTAGGCTGGGCTTTCTTTTCGACGTTTGTCAATGTTCTCCTACTGCTTTCTTTTCCCGATGCTTGTACAGCACCTACCCCCAATCTTGGGGGCAAAGAGGAAGGTGAAGAAAAGAAAGAAAGAATATATATATTATATATATATATATATATATTATATATATATAATATATATATATATATATATATAATATATATATATATATATATATATATATATATATATATATATATATATATATTATATATATATATATATATATTTATTTATTTATTTATTTATTTATTTATTTATTTATTTATTTATTTATTTATTTATTTATTTATTTATTTATTTATTTATTTATTTATTTATTTAAACAGGCTGCCTTATCCCAACTTACTGAAAATCAGGTACAGCTAACTCTTGATGAGTTGTGCTGGAGAGAAAAATTTGCGTCCACTGCTGCAGATTGCTACGATAATATCATGGAACATGTTTCTTACATTACATACAGAGAACTAGAAAGTAAGTTATCGACCTTGGCTTATGCTTGTTAAAATTCTGAAATAAAAAGATAATTGCTAATTTAAGATTTATTTGAATTTGATTGGACTTGTTGTTGCTCAGTGGGAGTAAGCAAAGTTTTATCATGTTTAGGGAGATTATAAATTATATGTGTATAAACTTCCTTTAGAAAAACAGAACTCTCAAACTGATTACTTGAACGGACACTGAGCATCTGTCATATTTTTAAGATGTTTTTTACATTTCATTAAAGTTTATGGTTAGACTTATTATATACCAGTCTCAATACTCGCGTTTCACCAAAGCACAGATAACCGCAAAGCAAAACATTCTTTCGCAAACGCATAAATAACACTTTCTGTAAATGATTCCGTCAACAGGAAGTTCTACCACATTAGTGTTTCATCATTTTTTTTCAACTGGGAACATTGCACATATATTTGACTTGATAGTGTTTAAATTTTGTCTTATATTAAATTATGCTTTGAAATTGTCAAAAATTTGCTAACCTTAAAAAGCTTTTTTTTTTTTTTTTTAATCTTCCTCTTTGACCCCAGATTGGTTGTGAGGTGCGCTACATACACCATGAACAAATTAGTTCAGTATTAGAACATTACGTAAGTTAAAAGGAAATATTCCATACCCTCCCCATATACTCTTTAAGTGTGAGCCAGTTGCAGCCAAAAATTCACCCTATGGTTTCACATCATCGTCACAGATCCTCACTGTGATATGTCGTTAATGTAAGGATTCATTCCCTCACAAGACCCCCGCCATTCACTCCTATTACGCACCTTTCTTATCGCCTCTGCCATAATCACATTTCTTTCCTTCAGCTGTTATTCTATTGTTTTATTTTTTTTAAGATATACTGAAAGTTGTTCAGACATTTGTTAATTATTTTAAATTACATCATTTCCCAGGGGCTTGCAGCTCCCAGTTCTCTGCATAACCCTGCAAGTGAACCTGCGGAAGCTACATGATATTCCAGCACTCACTTAATCCAAATTTCTTTCTTTTAGAATTTCCAAGTAATAATTTTTTTTTTTTCATTTTTTATACTTAGTTTTATTTATTCATTAAAACAAAGAAAATTAGATAGGGATAAAATTTTATAACAAGACACAGTTAAAATTTTATAATAGTACTTCGTGAAGAGGATAATATAATATGGAACATTATATTTTTATGTATGGAACTTAAGTAATAAATAAAATGGGGTTGAATGTGGGTGATTATTCAGCGAGGATACCCTTCTCCCCCCACCCCCACCATAAACACACACAAAATGAGGAATATGTCTTCCACTGCTGAGTTTTTTTTTTCATGGGCTGTAGTCTATGTATTTTAACGAAATTTTTTCTTTTATCTTTCAGATCCTGGTATTCTACCACTATTGGAGTATGTGTCCGAATTCCCTCATAAAAACTTTCGGTACAAATACACCAATACCAAAGCCATTCCACCAATCCCAACGGCCAATGTTATCATGTCTCCTACGACTGCTCCTCTTCATGTCATTCCAACACAGTACAACGAAAATATGGTAATGAATCTATAATTATTATGATTATTATTATTATTATTATTATTTATTATTAAACTTGGCACAAGTCTAAATTAGGAGGCGTTTTTGAAATAATTTTTTTAGTTTTAACTGTTTTTTTTATTTATTTAATTACTTTTTTATATTTACAGTTTAGGTTAGGTTAGGATAGGTTAGGTTAGGTTAGGTTTAGGTAGGTTAGTTAGGTAGGTTAGGTTAAGTTAGATTAGGTTAGGTGGTTAGGTTAGGTTTGGTTATGTTATAATCTACATAAAACCCTTAAAAATTTTTAAAATTTTTATCATTTTCGAGATCATAAATTTACGCCTCTTCATTTAGACTTGTACCTTAAACTTTTCTCAGAAAGATTCCAGGTGCAAATTTTATTTAAAATTGAATTTTTTAAAAAAATGTAGAATCTTTGTGTATTATTATTATTATTATTATTATTATTATTATTATTATTATTATTATTATTATTATTATTATTATTATTATACCTATTTTAATTTCTAATTACTTTTTCAAAATTCCTTTCCAAATTCCATTTGAGCAATTTCATTCTTATTGGAATTCTTTAGAAATTCTTTTTATTCCTTGTAAAATCCTTTTTACTCCACCATGATCATTTTTTAGTACCTCACAATCCTTTTAAAATCCTTTAATTTTATTTTAAATCCTTTTAAAATCCCTTATGAAATTTAAGAATTTGTTTTTTTGTTTTTTTATTTAGCTATAAAAAAAACTTAATTATGAAACGAGTAAAACTTTTGTTTATTAAATAAGGAATATTTATTCTTCTTTTCTCTTTTTTCTTTTTATAGTGTTTGGCAATGGGAAACAAAGTTGTCATTAAGAATGGCACTATGTCTTCAGAGCCAATAGTCCCACCCCTTACAATTAAAAATCTTTCGAGCATCAGGTTTTCTCCAATTGCACCGAAACCTGCTGAGCAAGAACTATCTAATAATCAAAGGTTTTTATTATTATTATTATTATTTTTATTATTATTATTATTATTATTATTATTATTATTATTATTATTATTATTATTATTATTATTATTATTATTATTTAAGGTGGATTCGCGATTCAGTGGTTAATTACTTGACTACAAACCAAATCTCAGATTGCTAAGACATTATTATTATTATTTATTATTATTATTTTGTTAATTATTATTATTATTATTATTATTATTATTATTATTATTATTATTATTATTATTATTATTATTATTATTATCATCATCTCATCATCATCATCATCATCATCATCATCATCATCATCATCATCATCATCATCATCGATCATCAATCATCAATCATCATATCATCATAATCATCATCATCTCATCATCATCATCAATCATCATCATCATCCATCATCATCCATCAATCTCATCACCACACCCATACCATCACCATCACCATCACCATCACCATCACATCACCATCACCATCACCATCCACCACCCACCACCACCACCACCACCACCAACCACACCTATACGTCCACACACATTCTCAACCACCACCACCACAAACCTACAATCACATCTACCATGCACCACCACCACCACCACACCACCACCAACCCCACCAACTCACCACCACACCCACACCACCACCCCACCACCACACCACCACCACCACCACTCACCACCCCCCACCACCACCACCACCACACCACCACCACCACACACAACACCCCCCCTAGCTCCCAGACGACTTGGACGTGACCTCCCACCACCACCACCACCACCACGACCTCCTCGTCCTGATCTGGCAAGTACACACCCACACCTAACACCACCACACCCCACCACCACACCACACCACACCACCACCACCAACCACCACCACCACCACCACCAACACCACCACACACCACGAGTGGACAACCACCTAGACACCACGATCACCCTCACCATCACCACCACAACACAAACACACCACCACCTACACGAAGAACATCTACCCCACACCCCACCACCACCACCACTCCACAACCAACCACCACCACCACCACCGCCGCCACCACCACACCCAGCACCACCACCACACCACCACCACCACCACCACCACCACCACCACCACCACCACCACCACCACCACCACCACCACCACCACCACCACCACCCCCACCACCACCACCACCACCACCACTACTACTTTACCCTGTTAACTATTCGGCGGGGCAAATCCCACGATGAGTATTATAATTTTTGGCGGATACGAGGGGACTAAGTCTTGAGTGCGCTGGGGTTCTGTATGAGGGTATGTTGTTACCGTTGTTAATGTATGGTAGTGAAACTATGGTGTAAAATAAGAAGTATAGATTTAAGTTGCAGTCTGTTGAGATGGATCATCTTAATAGGCGAGTTAGATTTGAGAGGAATTGATTAAATGCGGAATGAATGTGTTAGGGAGTTGTGTGGTGTGAAAAAAAGGGTGAATGAGAGACCAGAGAGCTTCTTTAGATGGTTTGGTCATATGGAAAGGATGAATAATAGTTGGTTGGTTAAGCGAATGTTTAGTGGTGAGTGTGGTGGGAACCAACCGGCTGGGAGACCGAAGAAATAGTGGATTGAGTTGGTAAATGAGTGTCTAAAGGAAGGGAATGCGAGTTTGGCAAAGGCGAAGTGAAAGATGCATAATATTGGTGAATGGCGGGGTTTTGTGAGAGGGCTTGATTGTGAGGCAGGCCCATCAGATGAACCCTATCATTGATGAGATACCAGTGTTGGTGGGGGTCTGTTGTGGTTTTGTGAGACCCTAGTGTGTATTTTTGGCTGCGACGAGCTTGCGCTTAAGAGTATGGGGTTCTTTCCTTTCGATTTACGTCATGTTCTTCTATTTAGCTATTGCGATTCCATTTTTGTGTGAAGTAGCTTAACCTTTAAACCATTAAATGGTGTTAGAATATTGGAATTCATGAATACCAAATTATTATTATATAGGGTACAAAGTACCCTGTGGGTGGAAGAATTCCCTCGCTGTTTATCCTGCTTGTTGTAGGAGGTGACTAAGAGGTGGCCGTGGTAGCTTGGGTTGGGGCCCCTGCTATCATGTATTACTGTTTCAGAAATGGTCATGAATATCTCGTATCCATTGCGTGTTTGCCCTCCCCATCCCCAGTCTATTGGGATCCAAGGCTGGTAGTAATTATTATTATTGTCATTATTATTATTATTATTATTATTATTATTATTATTATTATTATTATTATCATCATCATTATCATTATCATTATTATTTTTATAAACCTGAATGTATTTTGTGAATAGTTTAAAGTGTATTTCCAAGATTTTTTTTTTTTTTTTTTTTTTTTTTTTTTTATGGGCGCAAATTTTTGTTTTGTTTTGTCAGAATTTAAATATTGCTTATAAAATGTCTTTGAAGCTGTAATGCATATTTATTTATTTATTTTTATTTATTTAAAACAGTGGTGAGTTTACTAACTTAGAGACCTATTTCTATGGAAGAATAGATGGAAATCCATCCATGGGAAAAGAATACAATGCCTATTCGTTCAAATGCCATCTGTGCTCTGTAAGTAGATATATTAATAAATATAAAATGCACTTGTACTGTACTATTAAATTTAATTAATTGGTATTCTTAATATTTCTTTGAACTCTTAAAATATATACTTTCTATTATGTTAAGTTAACTTAAGTGAAGGGGCAAGGTGCTCTATAACGTCTACTTCGAGCCTGTTTTATGTCTATCCGATGGCCTTTCATTTTCTTAATTTTTAAATAGAGAGGGAAGCTTGCAGGAATTCATACTATGACCAAGTCATGTAATCTAGCTTTAATTAGTCTTATATTGTTCTCAGTGAAGTGTTACCATATAATTAGAGTAATATGTTAAGAAAGTATTTTGAGTGTTGGTGCCAAAAAAAAAATTTGGGCACTTTCCAATATATTTAGCTGAAAGTATGTTAAAAAAATTCGTTTCTATTTGTGCATGTATATTTTGTCGTTAGACGTAGAGTTACCTAGGACTTCAGCATTGATGTGAGTGTTTGGGCAGGAAGGTAGGTGTGTGGATGTATGTGTTTTAAAACTTGATTTTGAAATCCTTTTAGAGGAACATCCCATTGGACTTGAGTTGCTTAAAACTTCTTCATTGATGTGTGAGTGTGTGTGTGTGTGTGTGTGTGTGTGTGTGTGTGTGTTTTAAAACGATTTTGAAATCCTTCTAGAGGTACGTACCAATGGATTTGAGTTGCTTAGAACTTCAGCATCGATGTGTGTGTGTATATAGGGGTGTGTGTGTGTGTTTTAAAATTTGATTTTGAAATCCTTCTAGAGGAACATACCGTTGTACTCATTTGATGCATGTTCATAATATATTTTTTAACATTTCAAACTCTTCAACTTTATTTTGGTATTCTACGGCATTAAGAGACTTATACACTAGATTTATATCCACTCTCTCTAGTTCATTTTATGATACACTAGATTTATATCCTCTATCTCTACTTTACTTTCTAATACACTTGATTTATAACCTCCCTCTCTAGTTCATTTTCCAAAGTTTGTAATAGTTGGACAAAATTTTGTTAGTGGTATTACTAGTCACCCTCATATTCCAGTTTATATTTTGAAACCAAATTACAAAGAAAAGTTTCATTATAAATTGGGCATAAATCCCGTTTATGCGGGATTTTCAGAAAATGAAACAAAAATATTAATTTTTATGGGGAGCTTGGATTTAAACAAACAAACAAACAGTTGACATATGTAAACAAATGTTATCAAATTATTATCTATGTTATTATCTAATTTAGTTGATCATTTAATTAATTTAATTAATGTAAAAAAAATCGTATGTGGAAATATAAAATAAAACATTAGCGACAAAGGAAATTTGTTAAATGACTGCTAACAACCTTCATTAAAATTATTGCAACTACTGAAAATTGAAGAAGTGAATTCGTTAATATTTTTCTGATTTATAGCTAATTTATTACCAAAAGCCGATAAATAATTTTGTGAAATAAATTTTTCACAAATTATATTTGTGTAAAGAAGGTTGATAAAAATCGCATTAACTTCACGTGACTATTCAATATTTACTGTAGCGAAAACTAAAGGAATAAATTTCTATCTTTAAATATCGATGCAGTAGTGAAAATCTTGCTTAGGTTGGATTGAAAATGGGACACACGCGAAGCGTTATGTTTCAATTTTCTAACTATGTTTTTAATTAAAGAATGTATATATATATATATATATTATATATATAATATTATATTAATATTATAATATTATTTAATTATATATATATATAAAATATATATTTACATTCTCGTTTAATATTTTAAATTTATTTATTTAGATGTAAAGAATATTATATTACACTTTTGGGTTCAATAATATTTGAATTAATATATCTTTCCATCTTTATATTAGCTTTTCTCAAACGGTTTTAAAACAATAAGTTGCTGGCTCAGTAGTGAATGCACTTGATTAATTGGAGTATGCAAAATGGATATATTCTCTCATAAATAGAATTAATAAACCCGAAGTTTAACCTATTGCAAATAAATTTATTATGTAATATTGAATATAATATATTACTAATAAAAACATTTACCACAACGTACCAGGTACTATATATATATATATTTTATTCTAATATATATATATATATAATATATACTATGGAAGTCACACAATATATGACCTGATAGGAATAATCTACAATTCTTGAATTATCATCGAAGAAGATTTCTTTTATATCCATATCTTTTGCATGTTATCATCTAATTCATAAATGTGGATTTCTTAGATGGGCATTGACCATCAAAATTTATCATGATATCTAACTTTTCTTTAGATTTTTTTTTTTGGTAACATATGGATACTAGACTTAAAAGTGTTCGAGATATGTATTATAGCAATAGTTACAATCCTTTTAAAACATTATTATTATTATTATTATTATTATTATTATTATTATTATTATTATTATTATTATTATTATTATTATTATTATTATTATTATTATTATTTTATTGTTATTATTATTATTATTATTATTATTATTATTAATACGGCATTATTATTTATTTTAGGAATCTTTGGATGACAATGTAATGTTTTATTCTCACTTAAAGTACCATTTAGAAGGCCAGACTCCTGACAAAGATAAACTGGATCTTGTTTGTCCTTATTGTACAAATTCATTTACTTCCGTAAACAGCTTGAATAAACATAAAATTGATGTGAGTATTTATTTATTTATTTACTTAAAATTGATGAGTATTTATTTATTTATTTACTTAAAATGGATGTGAGTATTTATTTATTTATTTACTTTCTTTTAAATTGAATGATGTAGAACAATATTTGTAGATCATTGTTCTCGGACGTATTTGGCTCGCTATTTATACTGAATGAACAAATTTACAAGGAAATTCGGTTATACTGCAGTTGGCAGTCAGTACGGTATATTGGTGGGTAAAATTTATTTTTATCATTAATAACGTTATATTATTTGCAGATTCATCTTATGAGTGATCTAACACAAGTCTGGTGTCGTATTTGTTCAGAGAAATTCCATAATGAAAGTCTTCTAAAATCTCATATGATGAGGAAGCATGTGGAAGCCGAACTTCCATATCGCTGTGAAGTGTGTCATTTTGCTACATCTTTTTATTATGAGATCATTAATCATTTCAACAAGACTCACAAAGGTACTCCATATGTCCAATGTCATTTCTGTCTGAGCGTGAAGACTCTAACTCCCAATGGAGCAGCTTCATTCTCCCAGAGACTCTTCCAGCATATGCAGGTTTGCTCTTGATGTTTATTTAAACCATATCGCCCTTTGTTTTATGTTTCTTAAACAGATTCTTAATAAATCTTAAGCCTCTTTTATACCAAGCAAATTCAAAAATGGTATAGATATTTTTCTTTAATATGTCGGGTATGTCCAATGTCATTTCTGTCTGAGCGTGAAGACTCTAACTCCCAATGGAGCAGCTTCATTCTCCCAGAGACTCTTCCAGCATATGCAGGTTTGCTCTTGATGTTTATTTAAACCATATCGCCCTTTGTTTTATGTTTCTTAAACAGATTCTTAATAAATCTTAAGCCCCTTTTATACCAAGCAAATTCAAAAATGGTATAGATCCTTTTCTATAATATGTCGGGATTGCTCCAGAGTGATTCAGATTCTACTCGTGTGAATGGCGGGAAAACGGTATCTCCATTGTTTACGTGAGAAACTACTACGAAAATTAGTTCGTCATATTTTTGTTGATTCAGATTTGCTTGGTTCAAAGGGGGCTTATATGTTTATGAAATTCACTTAATATTTTTTAAATAAAATATATTTTATGTGCTTTGAGTATTTATCTCTTGCATACGGTATAATTGGTAAAGCGAAAATGTTTTTTTTAAATTTTATTGCAGAGGCATACACAAAAAATTAATTGTCGTAGCTGTGTTTTAGTCTTCTACAGTAAATATCTTCTTACGGAGCATAAGAAGGAGCACTTACCATGTACAAATGTCAAAGGTAAGTTTTATTGTCTAAGACCAGTTTTTCCTTTATAGAGATTATGAACACTTCGATTTGTAAGGTAATTCTATTTGTTACATTTTAACCCTGGTCGAATCCAATGCTGTAGATTTTAGAGTATTTTATGTGAAATACTAAGGGTCTATAGACTTGGTCATAATATTTGTTGTAGAAAAACTTCAAGTCAACAGCTTCTATCTTTGACTTACATTTTATTGAAACTGGAATGTCTCCTCAAGCTTACAACTCTTATTTCTTACACTATACCTTGCTGTGCTGTTCTATGCATTTTCTTTACCACAGATTCCTACCTGGGATCTCTTAGTGTTTCAGTGAACCGTATCTCTTAGACCTTGGAGCTGAATAAATTATTAATTAAATTGTTATAGATTTTTGAAGCAATTTTAGGGTTTTCCTCAAGATTTTAATAGAAACTTAGTTTAGTTTGGTTTATTTATTTTTCTTTTTACGTTTTTAAGTATAACTGTAAAACCTGTTACATTCAAATTCTTTTTTTTGTATGAGTACAGTATTTTTTTCTTTCAGAAAACTTCTTAACAGGATAGAATAGGGAGTCAAATACGGTTGAAGACTTTTAATATTTTTATTCTTATTTTTTCAGGATTCATTCGATATGAATCTCCGAATGGATATAGAACTTTACAGTTTAAACCCAATATTAAGAGCATGCCCTTGTCTGTTAATGATCAAGTTACAGCAGTTCAGACAAAGAATCAGGCAGCATTGTCAATAACACTAAAGGATATTCCAAATCTTCGGTTGCATGTCCCTCAGACCTGCTCGTCTTACCGATGCATTGAATGTGACGCTGAATTAGTGGCAAAATCTCATTTCAAGTAAGTGTTCTTAAGGCTATATATATTTTTTTAGTTCTATATTGTGGCTTAGAGGTGAAACACTCGCCTAGCAAGCGAGAGGGACCAGGTTCGAGGAGTATATTATTGATGTGCTTTGTCACAAAGTGATTAAATATCCGGTCAGATTTTTTTTTTTTTTTTTTTTTTGAAGGGTCTCACTGCATATTTGATTGTCCTATCTGTGGGAGGTAATTGATAATTGTTTTGAGCATTTATGAAGATCTTTATTTTTTATTTTTTTATATATAAAAAAAAAAAATATATCTACAGTTTGGAAAAGCTCAAAACAATATAGACCTAAAATAACTATATATGATGTGATTTTCATTTTTTTGCCTTATTCTTATTTTTCTATGTATTCCAAACACCAATAGTTTAAAATTATGCTAAAAAAAAGGTTTAGTAAAAAAAAAAGATTTTTTTTTTCTCTTTTGATGGTTGATTTGAGGTTTACAAAATTGTCGAAGAAAGCTGAAACATATCATTCAATTCAGCAGAAAAATCATGTTTAATGGTACTGTAAACCTAAATCAAAATAGAAAAACTATAGCGGTCGCATATGACCTTTTGCCTTTCAAGTGACGATATGTTGGTGAAATTATTACATGGTAATAGTTATAAATGTTAACACGTGTAATCATATCGTTTATTCCTTCATATGACATACATACCATTATTATTATTATTTTATTATTATTATTATTATTATTATTATTATTATTATTATTATTATTATTATTATTATTATTATTATTATTATTATTATTATTGTCTTCTACTTTAAAAGAATCACGAAAGGAAATATTAGCTAGGTTCTTGCGCTCTTTTCGGTCTTTGGTGGACTAATACAAATAATATACGTCATTGATGGTGGCTTTTATTGATTGGAGGAGTACTTTAACCAATCACAATGCATTTACATGTTGTTACTCTTACTATATGAATCATTTTCGGATGATGATCGATCCTTCCTGATCTGATGACGTTATTCTTTAAAATAATCGTGACGTCACAACTTTTTACAAATAGTCCTCATAAAACCGGGATGAGTTATATTGGATTAGTCATTTTGGATTTTTTAGTTAAATGAGAATTAAATTTATTTTTATTTAATCTTTTAATATTTTTTGCTTGTGTATATATATATATATATATATATATATATTTATAAATTTATATATCTTATGTATCCTTTTGCGTAGATACTGTATGTATCTATATAAACATAATATTATATATATATATAGTAATTTAAAATTTTATTCTCTTCATATAATTAAATTTTTATAACAAGGAACATAGAAAAGTGAAAATTTACCAAGCACTTTCGTGGCTATATTCAACACCAATTTTATAGTGTAAGTAAAATTAAGTATACAAAATTGATTTACCTTATAGATGATATAATGTTGAAATTAACAAAAAATTGCTTAGTAAATACTTTTTTATTTTTTTGTGTGTTAGTGTAAATATATTAAAATTATATATCTATAATATGTATATCATATATATATATATATATATACAAATTATATTATAGAAAGTTTAAAAATAATATATATTATTAATATATAATATATATATATATATATTATATATATATTTATTAACGTATATATCATCATCTCACCTTCCCTTCCCAAGGTACTTTAGTCTAAAATCATAATTGAAGATATGAGAACAAGAAAAGAGTTAGAAGAGAATATGACCCAAATCGAAAAGAAAGCCCTGCTTACCACCCCCTTTATACTCCTTAGTTGAAAACTCGACTCAAAAGTCAGAAAAATTCTCCTTGAGCTTCACGTGAACCGCACGGACCCGTTCACCGTATGCTATCTCTTCAATGTTAGGGATCATCCCTTGGCCCAAGTGGGGCCCCTTAATAAAACCCCGCCATTCACTCTTATATGCACCTTTCTCCTCGCCCTCTGCACAAACTCACATTCCTCTCCTCCCAGGCATTCCTTTATCTATAACTCAAATTACCACTTTTTCTTGAGGTCCCAGCCGGTCGATTCCCAGGCACACTGGCTAATTAATATATATATATATAAATATATAAGTATATATATATATAATATATATATATATATATATATAATAATAAAGATATATATATATATATATATATATATTATATATATATATATATATATATAATAATTATATATATATATATATATAACTTACTTACTTACTTATTTTGTTCTACCCTTATACCACCTAATGGAGGCCACACTGCTTCCAAAGGCGGATGTTAAACCCCTTGTTGAAGAGAAAGAGGTTATAGAGGAAATCGGTGCGGGGAGTACAAGAGGCAGGCACCTCAGAAGAGGTGCTCATGTTCGAAATGTTCGGTTCATAATTCTTCTTCACCACGCTCAATCTATTCAACTATACAACAATATCCTCCTCCCCCTTCAAAATATGTCAGATTACACATATCAAAATCTACCAGCACAGACTGCTAAACCGCCCAAATAACAATTTACAAACACCCCGCCCCAAAAAATTCTCCCCTTAGTGAAGAAACGCTTGTCCAGAAGAGCCAAATCAACCTCCTCGAGCAGAATCAGGTCACCACCCCGGGTCATGCATATAAATACTAGATTCAAGCTAGACAACGTCACCTTCCCCCTCTTGCGCTTTAACGCACAATGTCCCCCAGACCACAATTTAGAACCTTTCTTTAACTTGATGTGCCTTGCTCTCGGGACTCCCCCCGCACCGATTCTCTTATAAACCTCTTATCCTTATTGTGGACCCTCAGAGTCGGCAGCCGGCTCCAGAAGCCAGGGCCCTCAAATCCACAAGTAAATAACTATATAATAAATTATCTACTTTAATTGTTGATTCTTTCAGTTTATCTTTAGATATATACAATTAAAATATCTTTATACACTGTATATATAGTATTTTAAATATCTTAATATTATATATTTTATATTACTTATATATTATAGTTATAGTATTTTTAATATTATATATATTAATTATTATTATATACTGTATATAATATATTATAATAATATTTTATTTATTTATATGTTAATATTATTATGATATATATATTTTATATTTTCTAGTATATTTATATATGATTAAATTTTTATATATAATTACTATATAATATATTTTCTTACGTTATATATATTAAATATATTATTATATTATAAATATCTATATATAATTTATGGTCTGTATATTCTTAGAGAGAGAGAGAGAGACTGCTATTTATAATTATTATTACTATAAATTATTTATATTATATACTTATTTTCATATTATATTATATTATATATATTATTATTTATTATTATATTTATATTGTATATATATTATTTAATATATTATTAATTTTATATATTATCTATATATATTAATTTATTTATAGTTAATTTTTGAATGATTTTCAAATATAAAGCATAATTTGATTCTTTTAATTAATTAAATTTTCTATGTTTATTATTTATGTTACTATTAAATATATAATATTTACTTATTATTATTCATAATTATATACAATTTTTATAAATATTTGAAATAAATAGGTATATTTTTATTTATATTTTTTCTATTTCTATTGAGGGCCAAATTTTTATAAATATTTTATATATATATATACTGGTATGTAAAATGTATCTTTTGTTTTACATGTTTGATTTATTCCTTCTCTTCTTTGAACTCAATTATAGTTTTCTAGATGTTCACTTCCTTTTGTTATTTTTTTTGATTTATCCTGTGTCCTTTGGATGTAGAGATTTCTGTGAACATTTTTTGCGACATTGTGAGGATACCCAAGAAGTCTATAACCAACTTTACGGGCCTTCTGGGACATGGAACAGCACGTTGAAGACTTTTATTGTTGTGTTGCAAAAAATGGTCGAAAATCATTTTTTTCGTAGTTCTGAAATAAAAAATATTATTGTTCATAATTAATGTATTATTGCTTTTTGTTCAAACAATATCAACTTATACCTTTGTTAAATAAATTGAGTATTATCCACTTAAAAAACAAAAAATACATTTATATGTTCTTTGGCATGTAACATCTAGCGGCAAGAGGGTGGAGGACGTTTGTCTTAGCTTGTAATCTGTTATTTATATAAATGCATGAGCCCGGGGAATATATAAGGTTGAACCTGATCTTGCTCCGAGCGAGGTTGAATTTGGCCTCTTCTGGACAGCGTTTCTTCACTTAGGGGAGAGTTTTGGGGCGGGGGTATTGTTTAGTAAATTGTTATGGCCTAGGTAAATTAGTGCAGGTTATATGTGCTTGAGTTAGATGTGTAGATATGTGTATCCATGACCTATTTGGAGGGGGAGGAGAATTATGTTGTAGTGTATATAATAGAATTATACTGGTGAAAAGGCGGGTGACGATTTTAGTCTTTGTTACGTAGGGATTGAAGATGAGAATTTGGTTGACAAGGGTGGGATGGATTACTGGTTTACTGCATAGAATTGATTCCCCACCAGCTCCAAAAGTGTGTGTATGAATGGTAGATGTGACGACAGTTCATCGTATTGTAAAATGTTGTGATTGGGTGGTTTTTGTGCAGCCTGGTCATAATTCTGAGGGCTGTATTTTGAGAAATTTGTAATTTAATTTGTGTTGCGAAATTTTGAGAGGCTGGAAACATGCTGGTGAGGCATAGTTAAAAGTTGTTCTGAGGAGTTGTTATAAGTTGTGCTGTAGATTGAGTGTTTACCTGTCGCTGAAGTGTAAATGTTGAGAGAGGGTCGGAGGTGTTAGTTTTCGTTTGAGGTTTGAGAAGTGATTGTCGATGTGGGGGGAAATATCCAATGTGATGATGTCATAAGTAAGTCCTTAGTATTTTGGTTTGTTTAATCGAAGGGGCGTGGGTTGTTCAGGGTGATTATAGGATGGAGGAGGATGGTGACGGATCAGTGGTTAAAAGGGTTGATGGAGATTTAGGGGATGCTGTACATTCTGTTGTGAGCTATTAACCAATTTCTAATAGATGTAATATTCTTGGTTATTGATCATATATATGTGTTGGCTATGTTTACGTTCTGGGGTTGGGAAATAAGACTGATATCTTCTGCGTAAGTTATAAGTTTGGTGATTGGTGTGTTGGGGTAGGTAAATCTTCATGTTGAAAAAGTTTAAAATGCCGTATAAGTGGCAACCTGTGGGACGCATTTTTTGTAATTTGATCGAATGTGAAAAGTAATGTTTTTGTATATGACCTTATGCGAAAACGGTTATGGGTGAGAAATTGGAGAAAGTCCTATTTTGTCATTATTCTAAGGGGAGTGAGATTTTTGAATATATGTATGGTGTGAATGGGGACGGATATCGAATGCTTTATTTAGTCTTAGCAAGGAGTATTGATCTATGGGATGTCAATGGTTGAAACCATTATTGATGTGTTGATGTGAGGGAGGTGAGGACGTGTGGTTGTAGAGTGGTTGCTTTGAAATCCGATGTGAGTGGAATCTGGGAGATAATGGGGTGGAAATTTGTTTGAATGAATTTCTCTTAAAAGCAGTGTATTTATACTAAATGGAGCAATAAGCATGAGAGAGATTGGGCTGGATAGGAGGTAATAGGAGTTAGTCTTTTTTAGGTTTTGAAAGTTTTGAATTATAAGAATGCTAATGCTCCAGATTGTGATATGTATTGAGCTGCCATTTTATTAAAGATTTCTGTGATTAGTAGAATTGTTTTTTCTCCAGTGTTTTAGGTGTAGGTGGATATTGAGTCTGGACCTGTTCTTTTTGAATTTTTGAGGGTTTTAATTGCTTCTATTGTCATGTTGGTGTGAATGGGGGTAGGAGGGTGGTCTAATTGGAGTTTTCTGAGTTGTTTATTTTATTTTCCTGTTATCGTGGTGTAATGGTTTTCGAGAGATTGATTGGCATTATGTGTCTAAGCGAGACTGTTAATCTGATTGTTGTTTTGGGGAAGAGGGAGTTGTTAGGTAAAGATGGGGATTCGTGGGTTTGTGGGGGTTGTTTGGAGAGTTGTTTAATTTTTATAATGACTTGCCAGGTTTTACTTATTGATAATATATATATACTGATATATATATATATATATTATATATATTATATAATATAATATAATATATTGTATATATATATAATATATATATATAATATTTTATATATATATATATATTATATATATATATATATATATATATATATATGTATATATATATATATATACTCGAATATATGGATTATAATATAATATATAATATATATATATTATATAGTATTATATATATATATATATAAATATAATATATATATATATACTGATATATAATAATATATATATTATATATATATATATATTCTGTTTTGCAGTCAGTACAGGACTTGCGCGAAATGTTCGTACAGCACAAGCTGTCAGAACATGATAGTGAGGCATGCTCAGGTATTCCATCCACCCAGCTCTAAAAAACCTCTTCCTTATGTTATTGGCAATCCTACAACCTTGGAGAGTACTATGTATTGCTCTTGTGGTTTCTCAACCAGATCTGGTAATCATTTAGGTAAGACTGATTTATATCATTTATATCCTAAGTATTATTTTTATTATCATTATTATTACTATTCCGACTCAAAGGACACAATATAGTGTTGCAATTAGTATCCCCTTTTAAAATCTTACCTATTGTATTATTTATTATTTATACTATTATTTGTATATGTTATTATTTGTACTATATTTTAACTTTCATATTGTAATTGTTAATATCTGAATAAAATAATTTGAATTTTGTATTATTATTATTATTATTATTATTATTATTATTATTATTATTATAAATTATAAATTATTATTATTATTATTATTATTATTATTATTATTATTTTTATTATTATTATTACCCAAAGCAAACCATTTGGTAAGTTGCAAAAAGAAGAGAGCATATTCAAACCCAGAAGGACGAAGTTTTACATTCCTCTATGGTGTTAATCCAAATGATTTGCTGCCACCTCCGGCGGCGCCGGCACCGCCACCGCAAGTTGAAGTAGCTGAAATAGAAGAATGTGAATACACTGAGACTGAACCTAGTGATCTTATGGAAGTAGTTGAGGATGAAGGTAAAAATGAGTTTGTTATTCATTGAATGTAAAAGTGAGTTTATTGATTGTAGGTAAAAATGAGTTTATTATTCATTGAAGTTAGAAATGAGTTTGTTATTCATTGAATGTAAAAATGAGTTTTATTCATTGAAGGTAAAACGAGTTTTTTATTCATTGAAGTTAGAAATGAGTTTGTTATTCATTGAATTTAAAAATGAGTTTTATTCATTGAAGGAAAATGAGTTTATTATTCATTGAAGTTGGAAATGAGTTTGCTATTCGTTGAATATAAAAAAAGAGTATTATTCATTAAAGAAAATGAGTTTATTATTCATTAAAGTTAGAAATAAGCTTGTTATTCATTGAATTTAAAAATAAGTTTATTTGTTGAAGATAAAAATGAGTTTATTATTCATTGGAGTTAGAAATGAGTTTTATTCATTGAAGGTAAAAAGAGAGTATTTGTTGCAGGTGAAAATGAGTTGGTTAATTGTGGAAGGTAAGAATGAGTTGGTTATTCATTGAAGATAAAATTTATGAGTTTACTAGAGAAAAACAAAAATGAGTTTATATGTTCAGAGTAAAAATTAATTTCTTATTCGTGGAAGGTAAAAATTAATTTTTTATACACTGAAGGTAAAAGTTAGTTTTTTTTTTTTTTTGAATCTTAAAATGTGTTTGTTGCTTGTTGAAGGTAATAAAAGTGAGTTTATTTGCAGGTGAAAATGAGTTTGTTATATGTTGAAGGTAAAAATGAGTGAGTTATACATTGAAAGTAAAAATAAGTTTGTTATATGTTGAGGATAAAAAATAAGTTTGTTGTTTGAAGGTAAAAATGATTTGCCATTTGAAGATAAAAATGGCTTATTAAAGGTAAAAGTGAGTTTGTTGGTTGAAGGTAAAAATGAGCTTTATTCGATGAAGGTAAAAATGAGCTCGTTATACATTAAAGGTAAAAATGAGTTTATTTGTTAAAGCTAAAAATGAGTTTATTATTATTTGAGGGTAAAATTGAATTTGTTTTTCATTAAAGTTAAAAATGAGTATTATTCCTTGAAGGTAAAAATGAGACCATTTATTGAAGGTAAAAATGAGTTTATTTGTTTAACTTAATATTGTTTGTTATTCGTTAAAGGTAAAAATGAGTTTGTTATACTTTGAAGGTAAGATTATTTATTATTCATTGAATGTAAAATTTAGTGTATTTGTTGAAGGTAAAAATGAACTTGTTATAAGTTGAAGTTAAAATAAGTTTGTTATAAATTGAAGGTAAAAATTGGTTTATTTGTTGAAGGTAAAAATGAATTTGTAATACTTCAAAGGTAAAAGTGAGTGGATTCATATATTTAATTTACAAATGCATTTTAAATAAGGTTTAAGAGGAATTGAATATATAATTGACGAATTATGTAATTAGTTTTGAATTGTTATGAATCTTATTATATTTTAATCCATTAATGAATTCTTTAGTTAAAGAAAAATTATTATTATTATTATTATTATTATTATTATTATTATTATTATTATTATTATTATTATTATATTTATTTATTTTTATTTTTTTTTCAGTATTGCCAATTCTCCCTCTGTCAGTTGAAATTCAGGAAGATTAGAATGTAGACACCTAATTTAATTAGATTAATTATATTATAATTTTTTTTTTTTATTTATATTATATATATATAATATAGATATATATATCTTAATAAATCAAATTTTTGATTTTAAAGACACCTTAAATAAACATTTATATATATTTTAGTATAGTATAATATAATTTAGATATATATAAAGTATATATATAATTACTCTTTTTTTTTTTTTTTTTCCTTTTAAATTTCAAATAATATTGTACTGATGTATAAAAGGCAAATAAAACTTTTTTTATACTGTGCCTAAGTTTTGTTTGTCCTACTGGTAATTCTGATATGAGCCCATCATATTGTAACGTGGCACAACGGTTGAGAACAGAGTCTAGAAGCGAAGGGCTAGGGTTAGAACCCTCGTTATTAGGTAGCGATTACCTAGAGTCGTTCCCCCCTCCTAGAATAGGGCAATGCCCCCTGGGGAACGAACATTTTAAAGGAAGAGAAATAAATGCGTGGGTATTTGGGACTCATTTATGGGGTCAAATTATTAAGTATTGGATGTTATGGGTAATAAGGATGCTATTCTATTATAATGATTGAATTCGATTACGATACTTTACATGAACTGTAAGTTTATTTTGTTTGTACGTATTGGAAGCATGTTGTAAAAAATTTAATTTTTTTATGAACTATGAGTTTGTATAAGATTAATTGATGTAACTCTTCAGTATCTTCATTGTAAAAGAACACTTACCTCTGCAAGAAATTTCATCTCTGCCATTATCTTTTGTCATTAGTACGACTAATGTAATTTTATATCATTACAATGCATCCTGATCATTTGAGAAGTAGCAAAAATATAGAAACTATCGTGTTTGGTGTTACACAGTTAATGAAGGTTTCAATTTTAATAGGTCCAAATTTAAATACGAGTATTGATTTGGTGTTACAGCATCATTCTTAACTGCATTCTCATAACATACTAGGTTCTGTATTTGCAGCTGAACTGATGTCCTTGTTAATGGCTCTGCCTAGAATAGTGTCTGTAGATAATGGCCATTCTTATATCTTGTTTTAAGACCTCCGTCGGGACCTACAAGCTTTGCAATCTTCCCCCCCCCCCAAAATAAAAAAAAAAATAGTATTCACCGTGCAAAGAATCTGAGTGCTTCATGCCCGCAGAGAATCTTCCACTTGCCGGATACCATCTCGGTTTAACATCGAAGGTAATGAAAAGACCTACATAGTCAAAACTTCCTTCATCTTTTCAGTTCTTCGAATTTCCTTCTCGTTGTCATTAAGTGCAGCTTTCTCCCATCATCTGATTACATTTCCCGCCTGCGTCTGGCATTCGTGAAACACTAGAAGAAATAGTGATCGTCGGGGGAAAAAGCTTCTCGGTAAAAGTGTCCGTATAAGACACCAACTTCACTCACGAAGATAAATGTCCAAAGTTCCTTCACACCCTTATCAATAATGTCATCATTTCCCGCTCACAAGCTGTTCATCACATCTTTGTTAAATGTGCATCAATGACTCCTATTAGGCGTCATATCTTATTTACCCAGTAAAAATTCAATACTATCCTAAGGACGCTTCTCCCATAATCTAGCTGACTATCCTTCATTTAATATCTCTGATGTCTTCCTTTCTGTTGACAACTCCGGATTGGTTTTTAATTTAAACGAAAATTTTTATTTTATGATCACAACTTAAATGTTGTGTAAAATTTAAAGTTCGTGATAGAAAAGGAAAGCAGCGGAATTGTTAGATGTGGGCGGATCGCCAAAGATATGGGAAAGACTTTTTTTTGGTCTGGTATTTAATTAAGACACGGAAAGAGGCGATGTCTGAAGGTTTCGGTGTTTTACGTTGAATGAAGAGATAATTAACATTGTGAGAACTGGTTATGAACATTGTTGGTGTGATTTTTTAATTCTTGGTGATGGGTGTTGCTGTACTATTCTCTTTAGGTGGGTGATTTATTGAAAGTTTTGCTGTAAAACTGATTTTTACTATTAAACATATCTACAAATTTCAAGGCTTTCATATGTCAATTTCGAAGAGTAGGCGAATCCCTCACGAAGCTGAGGAATGTAATCGGATGATGAGGGAAAACTACTACTGATGTCAATGGGAAGGAGGTGAGGCAGAATGAGGTAAGAGGAGGTGAACCTAGCTTCTTTGTTGGCTTTTTCTTTGCCTGTGATTCAACAAAAGGTAACTGATTTTCCACGGGCGTGGAGTATTCCGAGAAACATTTTCATGGGTGATATCTTGATTTCTTGGTTAATTGGATTGCAAGGCTTGTAGAGCACTATCGGGAGTCTGAGTATATGATATAGAACTGGCCTCCATCTAGAAACGAACTTCTAATCGTTAAAAATTATGTCAACTCTGTTGTAAATACAAAAACTGAAAAGGATGTAAGAGCATGGTATGGGAAAATTGTTGCAGCACCCGCTAAATCCCTCTTCAGCTCCAGATTTGGATTCTTCTTTGAAGATTCGAATGGAGTCCCTAAGATCAATAGAATAGAACTAGAAGAAGCGCTTCAGTTTGATTGAGACTTGCGAGGCTCCCTCCTTTAGAAAGGAATCCAAGGAGTTACATGCAGGTGTGATCGCACTTTACAGAGGGGAATATTTAGAGACGAAAGAACGTTGTATACTGCAGTGACAAATGGCCAGCAGTTGGGTTTTGAGTCACTTTCTATAAGTGGTGTCATTTCAGAGGGTTGAGAAGTTGAGGCGTATGAAGCCTGACACAGGTGGACCACGTGAGGTACTCTCTTCGAATATAGTCATTATACACCCTTTGAACTCGAAGCTAACCTTGGACGAGATGATCGGAAAGCCATTATGGCAATACGGAGATCCTCGTTTAGAATTCGATCTAGCTGTGATAAAAATGTGGCGGATGTTTGATCTTAAACTGCACAACCGTAATCTATTTTGATTAATGCCAGTAAAGCAACGAGATATATATTTTCGGTCTGTCTCCTAATTTTTTTGAGGTGAAGTGGTGGAGGAGGTCTAAAGTACGATGCCATGTTGTTTTAAGTTGGTGAGAGAAATAGGCGAGTCGATCATCTAAAATTTCACCTACGATTTCACTTCTATGAGGATGAAGTTTTTTGTTGAAAAAAAGTGGAAGTCATGATCGATAATCGCTTTACTCTATGATTTTATGGCGAGTTGATGCCGACATTCTTTTTAAAAGTCAGTTGGGCTCTTTCAATAATCAATGTCAGGTCACCGACATATAGTTCTGGAATTCAATTAACATCATCATTAAATCCAATGTAAAATAAATGAACATTGAGTACGCTACCTTGGGTACACCCTCATCTAAGACCATCTATATACTACTTCAGCAAAATATTTACTGAACTCTCTGTTTGATAGTAAATTTTGAAAAAAAGAGGATCTTTGTCCAAGTAAGCCAAGAAAGTGGAAGTTTTTAAGGATACCAGTCCTCCATATAGTATTATAGACCTTAATTATCTATATCAAAAGCATTCCCAATGACTATTTTCATCATAGAGAATGCCTTTCTTGGGCTATGGTCTATCCAAAATAGAGAGTCAGCAGTTGATTGGTATTACCGGAAGTTGACCTGAATATTAGAAGAAGGTTGAAGGCTCTTTATAACAGAAAGTAGGCAGCCTGATACCATCTTTTCCATCAGCTTGCACGTATGACAAGAAAAAGATATCGCTCGCATGTTGTCTGCTTGACGACGGTCCTTCCCTGCTTGGGAATTGGAATTAAATAGGCATATAACTAAGCAGAAGGAAAGACGCATTTACTCCAGATTCTCTTAAACAGATCTAGAAAGAATATACAGAAGCAGAAAGGCGAAGATGGCGAAACATTGCTTGGGAAAATCTATCTGGATCAAGATCAAGCTCCGTTTTTGCAGGCTGCTATTGCTGTCCGATAATCGTGAAGAGTAAAGATATGCTTGCAGGCGAAATCATCTTTCTTCTTTATTACAAATAAATTGGATTGTAAAGCTGTGTTGCGTATACGTGATAGAAAGGGTCAGGATAGTTAGAGCTACTAGAACGACTAACTAAGCTGAAACTTAAGGTATCAGCAATAGCAGATTGCGCTGAAATTGTACCTAGTATATTTGGACCATAGCGAAATACTATGGGTGGATGTTGGTTGGACTTGTGAGATATTTTCTGGACCACTCCAGACAACAGAGGTGGGGTTTACAGTGAAGGAGTAATTTCTAAGAGGTACAGCTTCCAGGTTCTTCGATCTGGATACTGCAGCTTTGCATATGCTCATGACGTTACGGTCCAGGTTCCGCATATACCACTTGAAGAGTTTCCTCTTCTCACGGTTGGTCTGAAAGAATTCCCATGACAACCATGGTGTAGAAGGTGCATACTAGAAGAAAAACAAGGGATGCTTGATTCAACTACCGAGAGGACTATGTTGGTGAAAAAGTTGAAGGCATTATCGTTGTTTCTGAAAGTTTCTACAAGTAGAACAAGACAGGGATACTGTGGAGTGGAAAAACTTAAACCTATCCGCACGGTCATTGTTTCATCGAGAATGGGATTCTTGTGCTGGAATGGGTGATAGTTCTTTCAGGACAATATGAGAGTAGTCGCTAATTTCCAATTTTCTTGTAAATGGTCAAATCGGGATCATTCGAAGTGATCCATACTGATAGAGAATAAAGGGACATGTCAAAGCAGGTGGAGGCGTGAGTTCCTAGTCTCTCGAAAGTTGAATATTCTGTGTTGAATCAGCTTAATAATGATGTGCGATAGAGTAGATCAACTATATAAAAGTTTCCCATTTGAAGAAGTTAGGTCACCACCCCATAAAAGATGTTTGATTATACCTATTGATCCATTGTTATTTAATTTGCATGGCATATATAGAACAGATCACCAAGACAATCTTTAAATTCTTTTTCTTTTTGTCTACATAACTCACTCTTTCTATTTTTGTGTTTCTCTAGTCAGCAATAATATTCGTGTTTCTTTTTACATTTCTTGATGCAGTCCAAGCGATCTTGGGTTGGTATACGTGTTTCTCTCTCCAGCACTATTTACATTCATCATTTACAAGAGATGCACTATCATGTAAATTTAAATTTACTGCAAGCAAGTTATAAAATATGTCAAGTAAAACCTCCTCGAGAGGGAAGTTTACTCCCTGTTATTTGATTTCTCATTGAACCGATGAAAAACAGTTCTTTACGTTAGAATAGAATAATCCTCCTGCCACTCTTATCCGCTGTACTGCGCCATCGGCTAATTATTCTCTCAATCTTTTTGTATAAGTAAATACGTACATCACTAAAGAATATATTTTAAAAATCATTTTGAGGCTGAAGTCAGACTAGGTGAAAAAGAGAATTTTACAATTATCTAGCCAACAATAATAAATAGCATTCCTCTTATTAAGATCACTGTATTATTCCTCTAAAAAGCATGTGTTGTCTATACACCGGAGATATCAAAAATTTTATGCAATTTGTCCATGAAATATCCAATTACTCTTGCACAGGGTTACTTGTTAATAATATTTCAAGTTTTCATTATTCTTTTCCTCTCTAGATAAATTTCATCGTCCTATTTACTTATCTCCTTATTGTACGGACTATCCAAAATACTATTACTATTTAAACTCATTTTAAAAGTCTTTTACTGAATATTTTATTAACATATAATAATAATTAATAATAATACCTCAATAGAAATAATAATATCAATTATTAAAATAGAGTAATACATTAATTAAGCTCCAACAATAAATAATAATATAAAATGCGAATACTCATATAATGAATAATTCCACGAGCATCATAATACGAGAGCAATAATACATGAGAGTTTATATGAGATGTCAATAAAATAATAATAATAAATAATAATTAATAAATAATTTAAATAATATAAATAATAATAATAATCCAATTTGACCTAGTCTTAATAAAAATCATATATAGTGAAAATTAATAAGAATAATCAATTATATTAATATATAATAAAAGATAAATTTAATAATTTGAGATACATAAATCAATTTAATAGATGAGATAATAAAAGGTACCATAATATATAATAAAATTATATAATATAATAATAATAATAATATAATAATAATACACTAATAATAATAAGTAACCTTACATAACTAAAAAAATAAATAACCACTATGATAATACTGGATCTTGTCAAAATTTTGGTCTTGTATTCAAGTTCAGAAGTATAACTGTAAATCAGCTTTCATAAAACAGGTTTTTCTTATCCATGATGCTCCTTTGTGAATTTCTTTCTCTGTTCAAAAATAAAAATTGATGTTATTTGCTTTTTACAACTTTACAGCAAATACCTGAATCCTTCATACTCAAGTTTCACTTAAATTTACTTTATTAAATACTTAAGGAGTTCGTTTTTTTTACTTTTTTGTCTTTCTGTTTGGGCACTTTTACTTTTATATAGTTCTTTGGTTATAATGTGGTAGGCTCTCCGAGAAGATAGAAGGTAGAAATCTGATTCTATACTATAGTACCAGTACCTTTCGCTCGAATGCTATTTTTGTATCTGAAAGTTTTTATTTTCTTATTTTTTATTATTATTATTTATTTTTATATTCCGTTCAGAACACATTTTAGAGGCTCTTCTGATTTACACGATGTTAAAACTGTGGGAAATCTCATGGAAGAATGCAAGGGCTTTGATGATCGAAAACCACCAAGCCCTTTTAAATTTTATTGTTTAATTAAAGGCGTAAAATTTCTTTAACAGTGTTTTGGCTTCTTAAATGTTATTGTTTCTGCTCCTTTTTTTTTAATAAGGATTTTATTTGTTTTTGAAATTTTATTTAGCTATTATAATTGTCAAGGCTTGTTATTTATCCTTAAGAGTAATAAAACTAGTCCTAAGTTAGGCCTTGGAATTCATTTGAAATGGTTGGCTTGTGGTAGTTTACGCAAAATTTTGGCGTACATTGTAGTATTTTACAGATTTACCATAATTATCACGTGTAACAATTTTGAAGGGGAATTTAGCATAGACATATGGGTAAGACTACCTAGGCTATTATAGTTTAGATTGGTTGTTAGTCCTAGTTGCCTATAGCTTAATATCTTGATTAACATATGGGTATTTATGTATAAGATTTGAGGCAGTTATTATTTTTGTTGAATGATAGTTATAAAGTGAAAATGCATATGTATTATAATGACTTTCAGGTAATAGTAGTGCAGAGGAGAATCACATCAAATCTTAAGATTTTATAAAAAATACAGGACATTAATACTCAAAAATAAAATAGTAACGGTAAAATATTGAAAACGAAAATCCTTGCTCTCTTTAGAAAAAAAATTTACAGTCTCTCAAAGTTGTTATCCAAACGTATGGATTTTTCTTATATTTTTTTTTTTTTTTTTAAATCCCAGGAATATACTTAAAAAAAAAAAATAATAAAGCTTAAAAAAAAATTGAAAATGATTTAAGGGTAATTGTGGAGCAGTTCACACTAAAGTTCATGTAAGTAGTGTATTTTAAAAACTATAAATATTATAATTTACAACAATTCTCTTAAAAATTATTCTTTGAAGTCTTAATTTTACAAAATTGATGCCACATTTAAAGTTTATATTTTCAATAAAAAAAAAATAAATAAAAAAACTGCTAATTGAATATTCTTAACTTTTTGCGCTGTTCGTTCATGTAGGGATGATGAATCACAGTCGAAATGTGTTTCAGATTATCAATAAATCGAGATATCTATAAATCAATATCACTAATATTTTCTTAAAATCAATTTTTTTACCGATACAAATTTCAATATATTTTCAATGTTATATAAGATCAAAGTTGTCTACATAACTAATTTTTCAAAAATATCTACGAAACTGTTAGGACACTGATCATCATTTTTAGGATGTAAATCTAATCATCATAGTCTAATCATTAAAAGAATAACTATGAACTTAAGCATCATATCATCATCTATCTATATATAATATATATATCATAATATTCAATCTATATAATCATCTCTATATTCTAATACAATCAGGTGAGAAAGAGTGATATTGTATATATATCATAATATATATATATATAATATATATATATAGTCAGTAAATAGTAGTGTATATATATATATCATTAGGGTGGGTGGTCACAGGCTATAGGGGGAGAGCATTAGCTATACATGGAGAATACGTAAATATAGTAAGTAATGATATATATATATATGAATATGACGCAAGTCAGAAAAGAAAGCCCACCTAAAGCTACTTATACCGATACTCAAATAAATATATACTCTATATATATATATATACCTTATATAGGTAATCTCACGCACTCACTCACACACTCACTCACACACTCACTCACTCGCCTCACCCCCTACACACTACCTCACTCACACCACTCACTCACATAATCGCTAAGTACAGATAAAACACACCCTAGTAAGCTTCACTAGGGATATGCCGACGGATATTAACCTAATACTATATTCAACTATAATATATATAATGGCCCTACTCTATAGTCACAATGTGCGGCTTCATCCTACTTGCTATTAGACCTCAACTGTATACGGCAATCAACATATCATCATTCATAAATACTCATCATCAACATCCCCTAAGTATTACTATACACTGGTCCTGTCTATAGCACCTATATCATTTATCTTCTCTAACCTATATACAGACTATACTATATTATATATATAAACTCATTTCTCTCTCCCCAATAGTACCTTATTCTTTATCACTTTTATCTACAAATTATCCTCATTATTTATTATAATATATATACAAACCTGTGCAGATACCGCCTAAGTAAATAAGTAAGTAATTAATATATTATAATATATATATGATCACATCCTATATCTCTCACGAAGATAAAAATTCTTAATAATAAACTCATTTATCTATATACTATCATTTCTAAACTTGTCATTTTTTGTACCGCTTTTCCACTACTTTTGTCCGGTGATTAAAATATAAGTAAACACCAATGAGATAAAAATATATTCAGTAATTAATTAAGAGCTTCACAACTAAATTAGCAATTATTATAAATAATACAAAATATATAGACAAATATATAGACAAAGCTGAATGAACGCTTGCGTTCTGGCGGAGCTTAGCGACGTTGCTTGTTGTTAATTACCGCAATTTAATCCTTTATCAAATTTTGGAGAATGAATAATTTAAAGATTTATT